>PVKW010001583.1:121728-138524 GCA_004027895.1 Orientallactaga bullata
TGAAGGCCGGGCGTGGTGGTGCATGCCTTTAATCCCAGCACTTGGGAGGCAGAGGTAGGAGTATCACTGTGAGTTCGAGGCCACCCTGAGAATACATAGTGAATTCCATTCAGCCTGAGCTAGAATGAGACCCTACTGCAGAAAAAAAAAAAAAAGCAAAGCAAAACAAAACAAAAAAGCCAAAAAGAAAAAAAGAGACAGGAAAGAGATGAAGAAATACAGAGCTGGAAAGATGGCTGAGTGGTTAAGTTACTTTCTGCACAAGCATGAGGACCTGAGGATTCTGAAACCTGAGTTCCAATTTCCAAAACAGCTGGGTGTGACCACACACACCTGTAACTCTAGTCCTCTGTGTGTGGGGGGAGCAGGAGGGGGGGCTTGAGAACAGCAAGCAGGCTCCAAAATGAAAGACTTTATTGCAAGGAAAAACAGGCGGATGAGTGATGGAGGGGCACACTCAGTGTTCTTCAGTTGCTCTATCAGCAAATACCCATGCATATACCACACATGCTATGCACACTCAAAAAATATATGGATAGATATATGATAGAGAACAATTGGGGAAGACACTTGCTGTTGCCATCTCACCTCCATATGTATATGTGCACACATACATATGCCCAAAAAAAGAATATTAAAAGAAAGCTGAGCCGGGCGTGGTGGTGCACGCCTTTAATCCCAGCACTCGGGAGGCAGAGGTAGAAGGATCACCGTGAGTTCAAGGCCACCCTGAGACTACATAGTTAATTCCAGGTCAGCCTGGGCTAGAGTGAGACCCTACCTCAAAAAACCAAAAGAAAAAAAAAAAGAAAGCTGGATATGATAGTACTCACCTGTAATCCTACCACTCAGGAAGGAGGATTGCAAGTTTGAGGCCAGCCATAGCTACATAGCAAGACCCTGTCTCGAAGAAAAGAAAGTTAAAAGATAAACATTCAAGGGCTAGAAATGTTTGCCTTGCATTTGCAAAGCTCTGCTCAATCCCAGCACTGCAAGGGGGCGGAAATCTTCATTTAGTCAGGCATACTGACCCACATCTGAAATTCTACCTACGGCTTTATAAAGCAGGAAGATTGCTGAATTCCAGACCAGCTTGGGCTAACTAATGAGCAGAAGAAGGGAGGAGGGAGGTTAAAAAGAAAGAAAGAAAAAAGAAGAAGAGGGAAGAAGGAAAAGGGGAGAAAGGTAAATGCTCTTGGAGCAGCTTTCCTGAGAATTTTCATAAAATTATATGTTTAGCTTCTTCTAGTTTTAGATATTTGAAATTCACTAACACCGAGATCTCATGGCCTCTGACTGTGCTTCCGAGTTCTATTATTCCAGGAGTAGGAAGACATCTTTGACAAAAGAATTCTGTTGTTCTGGGTAGTAGACAGACTTTGTCTTTCATAACTGGCTTCATACTTTGGAAAGAAACTCTTTCAAAGTATAGCAAAGCAAGTAGATGTAGGAATGTGTGACATTCAGAGTCCATAGTTTTGCCGAGCGCCACAGCCAGCTTTAGAGAGCACACAGTTGCTTACATGGGAAAATGTTACAGCAACTGGGAGGATTTCTCTGATGGGTAAAAGAAAATAAACACTTCTCCAAATAATTTCTGGATTTAAATTTGAGGTTTTTTTCTTGAAAATTAACATTATTGTAATGCCAGGAGAGACTGGTGGGATCCAGAGCCCTAAAGGGAAGCATTGGACCCTAGGCAAAAAGAAAGATTAAAAAAGGGTTGTTTTTGAGACAGGGTCTCACTCTAGCCCAGGCTGACCTGGAACTTACTTGGTAGCCCAGATACCTTGAACTCACAGGGATCTTCATATCTCAGCCTCACAACAGCTGAGATTATAAGCAGAGCCACCACAGCTAGCAAATTGCAGTTTCTAAGATTCATTTTTCTAACCTAAAAATGTTTTCCTGTTAAAAATGCAGGGCTGGGAGCTGGAGAGTTGGCTCAGCAGTTAAGGTGCTTTCCTATGAAGCCTAACAATGGGAGTTTGATTACCCAGTACCCACGTCAAACCAAATGCAAAGTGGTGCTTGCATCTGGAGTTCATTTGCAGTGGCTGGAGGCCATGGCATGCCAGTATTCATTCATTCTCTTGCTCTCCCTCTCCCTCTCTCTCTCTCTGCTTGCAAATAAAAAAATTATAAAAAATTTAAATGCAGGGCTGGCTGGGCGTGGTGACCCACACCTATAAACCCAGCACTCGGGAGACAGAGGTAGGTGGATTGCCCCTAGTTTGAGGCTACCCTGAGACTACATAGTGAATTCCAGGTCAACCTGGGCTAGAGTGAGACCCTACCTTGGGGGAGGTGGGAAGCAGAACTAGA
This sequence comes from Orientallactaga bullata, assembly GCA_004027895.1. Taxonomy (NCBI): domain Eukaryota; kingdom Metazoa; phylum Chordata; class Mammalia; order Rodentia; family Dipodidae; genus Orientallactaga; species Orientallactaga bullata. Next base: position 124,054 of record PVKW010001583.1, read on the forward strand.
GAGATGGCTTAGCAGTTAAAAGTGCTTGCTTATATAATAGCGTGCCAATCTGGGTTCAATTCCCCAGCACCCACATAGAGCCAAATGCACAGGGTAGCACATGCATCTGGCTTACATTTGCAACAGAAGGAGGCCCTGGTATGCCCATGCTCACACACTCACTCTCTCTGCTTGCAAATAAATAATTTTTTGTTTGTTTGTTTTTCAAAGTAGGATCTTGCTGTAGCCCAGGCTGACCTGGAATTCACTATGTAGTCTCAGGGTGGCTTTGAACTCATGGTGATCCTCCTACCTCTGCCTCCCAAGTGCTGGGATTAAAGACCTGTGTCACCACGCCCAGCTTAAATGAATTTTTTTTTTTTTTTTTTTTTTTTTTTTTTTTTTTTTTTTTTTTTTTTTTTGGTTTTTTCGAGGTAGGGTCTCACTCTGGTCCAGGTTGACCTGGAATTAACTATGTAGTAGCAGGGTGGCCTTGAACACACAGCGATCCTCCTACCTCTGTCTCCCGAGTGCTGGGATTAAAGGTGTGAGCCATTTTAATGGACTTTGTTACCATTTGTACTGTAAACAACTACCTTTCCTCAGTCAGTGGAAGTTAACTAAATCCTTTTCTGAAGGTTGGGAGAATTAAGAAATAAACAGGCAGTTTGGTGCGTGGGTGTGAAAGCACTAAAGGTCAAAGCAGACTCCAGAATTTTGCATAGGGTAAGCACTCAACCACAGCATCTTTTATGTTAGTCATAAAGACAAGTCCAAAAAAAAAAGCATTTTTGTCCTTTTATTTTTCATTTATTTTGGTTGTTTGGTTGATTGGTGGGTTAATTAATTGAAGTACTGGGATCAAACCCAGAGCCTTGCAAAGCACTACACAATAAGCTACATTCTTAGTCCACATTTTGGTCGTTTGAAGGGGTCTGTTAAGGTAGAGCTGAGTACCCTAGGGTATAATAAGCACCACTGTCTCCCTCTATCTTCAACCATAGAAACCCATTCCTGCTCTTTAGAGCTCAGGGTTCTCAGTAGATCCCCTTGTCTTTGGCCACATTGATATCTCATGTATCTTAATATAGCCCTTAAAATTACAAATGCTCACCCATCCTATGCATGTTTCTTCCAGTGTCTCCTTGTGTTAGTCCCTCTTTTTGTTTGTTGTTTTTTTGTATGAAGTGTTGAGAGTGTTGCTGAAAGAGTCTTACTAAGGAGCTTACTAAGGTCTCAAATTTGGAAGTTCTCCCTTAAAAAAAATTAATTTATAGCTAGGCATGGTGGTGCACACCTTTAATCCCAGCACTCGGGAGGCAGAGGTAGGAGGATTGTGGAGAGTTCCAGGCCACCCTGAGACTACATAGTGAATTCCAGGTCAGCCTGAGCTACAGTGAAGACCCTACCTCAAAAAACCAAAAAAGTAAAGAAAGAAAATAAATTAATTTATGATCAGTTCCTCATTTTCATATTTTGAAGTTATCTTAACAAGTCCTCTATGTCAGAGTCTTTCTGTGTTTTTCCTATTTCTTTTATCCAAAAATACACAAATAAATACAGTCTTCCAATTAAGGTTCGAGCCACCAAGATTTAACTTCCACTTTGCTATTGTATTTCATACCTAGATAGATTTGACAGTTTGCCCCTAGGACATGAACTTTGCCGTTTTCTCTTAATGCCATGTGCTCTCTGTGCTCAGCAATGGAAACTTAAGAGTATGATAAAAGATCACTTGGGAAAAGTCCATTTCCTTAATCAGGAAATCACATTTTATGATAACATTCTATATTTAATATTTCACATTTATCATGTACTCACAGTCTCATAGGCACTAGGCTTTTCACATAGAAGTGGTCCCTGTCGTCAAAGAGCTTCCATCATAAAAGATTTTGGCTTAAAACACAGATATAGAACCAGGCATGATGGCACATGCCTTTATTCCCAGCACTCGGGAAGCGGAGGTAGGAGGATTGTCATGAGTTCAAGGCCACCCTGAGACTACATAGTGAATTCCAGGTCAGCCTAGGCTAGACTAGTGAGACCCTACCTCGAAAAACTAAAAAAATGAAATAAAATAAAACAGATATAGATTGAGAAGCCAGTTTTCAGTATCTAGTCACCCTGTTTGTAGCATCTTTAATTGAAAACATTCAGATATGCTAGAAAAGCATAGTAAAGGTGGTAGGGTAGAAAAACAAGACTAGTTTTACTCGTTTTTTGTTTTGTTTTGTTTTGTTTTAAGGTAGGGTCTTGCTGTAGGCCAGGCTGACATGGAACTCACTCTGTAGTTCCAGGCTGGCCTCGAACTTATAGCAATCTTCCTACCTCTGCTTCCTGAGTGCTGGGATTAAAGGTACGCACCATACCAGGAAAAAAAAAAAAAAAACAAGATTAGACCTTCATATGAGTCCTGTTTCCTGGAAGTGTAGAAAGAGTATATTGCAGGAGAAGAAAATTTGGGGTGCCTAAGCCAGGCATGGTGGCACATGTCTTTAATCCCAGCACTCAGGAGGCAGAGGTAGAAGGATTGCCATGAGTTCAAGGCCACCCGGAGACTACAGAGTGAATTCCATGTCAGCCTGGGCTAGAATTATGAGACTCTACCTCAAAAAAAAAAAAAAAAATGGGGGGGTGCCTGTGTAAGATTGCCAGAGACTCAAAGGAAGATGGGCATCCTAAGAACAGTAGGCATTATAAAATAGTGAAGCAGTTAACACACTCTCATTTAGGGCTGGAGAGATGGCTTAGCGGTTAAGGCACTTGCCTGTAAAGCCTAAGGACTCATGTTCAGTTCTCCTGGCCCCACGTAAGACAGACTGCACAGTAATACAAGTGCACAAGGTCACACAAGCGCACAAGAGGGCACACACATTTGGAGTTTGATTGCAGTGGCTGGAGGTCCTGGTGCACCAATTCCCTCTCTCTCCTCTCACTTTTGCATAAAAAAGGGGGGGAAACTCTCATTTAAAATCTGTTATTTATATTACATTCTCTGTTTGTTTTGGGGTTTTGTGAGGGCTGTTTTGAGACAAAAGCTTGTGCATCCCAGGAATCACCTTGAATTCTTAACCTTCATACTGTTATCCACCAAGTGCTAAGATTGTATGCAGACTTATGCCACCACACTGGGTTTACGTAGGGCCTACAGGGCCAGGGATCAAACCTAGTGCCTTCTGCATGGTTGGAATGTACTCCACCAACTGGGCTATATCCCCAGCCCTTTTTTTCTCATTGTGTTTATCCTTTAAAAAAAAAAATCTATTATTTGCATGAAAAGTGATTATAGAGTAAGATTGCTAAGAGAAGTATACCTTTAATCCAGAATTACTTCACAATCTATCTTGTTTGCCTTTTTCTCTGTTAATGTATCATGTTTCATTAGTCCCCTTTTAAAAAACTATTATTTCCATTACATATTTTTGTTTCTGTATTAACACAGACGTCAGAGCAGCTGCCTTCCTGATAGGAAATTTTCTGAACTAATTTTCAAGGTGTAGGGAGAGGGTAGGGGAGAAGCACTCCTGGAGACATTGAACAATTAATTATATTGTAATGGAGCTATAGAGAGAGGAGTGGATGACTGGCCCAGAGAAAACGTGATTTCTCTGGTGCCAGGATTACACTCAGCGGCATTTCTGCCTATCTCCTCTTTGCAAGGCACGGTGCCAGTGAGAACAGCAGTTAGTACACCCATAGTGGGGTTTACTAGCTTCCACACCGTGTTTGGTGGGTTCTTAACTTCAGGATAAGGAATTAAATTTTTTACCCAGCAGGAAGTGATTGCTGTTTACTGATTTTTTTGGTAGCAAAGATCTAGCTTGGGATGTGAGTATTCCAGACATGTGCTGTCTGTCATAAGGAAAGAGGTGCTTACAAATGCTGCTCCCTGCGAACAAGGAAAGGCAGGAAATGCTGTCTTTGTGTGCATAGCCAGGGCCACACCTGATGGCATGATGTGCCTAGGGAACTCCTCTCACCTCCTCTCTTCCTACTGCTGGGACTTCATGTGATCGTTGTGTTTTCTGTTGAAATGAACTGAATTTCCCCTTTTGGAGGACTGCCACAATGATCGCCAACAGCCATGGTGATGAAGAAGCCAACACACCATACCCCTCGTGAGAAGAACCTAGAAATTTAATCTCCATGATAGAGCATTGCCCATGCCAGGCTCCCCTGATGCTGCCACAGCTTGGCTTGGGGAGAAAAGATTGCAGCCTGTGCTAGTTCAAAAGTAATAGTTGTGGAGCTGGACGTGGTGTCTCATGCCTTTAATCCCAGCACTCAGAAGGCAGAGGTAGGAGGATCACCGTGAGTTCGAGGCCACCCTGAGACTACATAGTGAGTTCCAGGTCAGCCTGAGCTAGAGTGAGACCCTACCTCTAAAAACCAAAAATAATAATAATAATAGTTGTGGGCTGGCCATGTAGCACAGTGGTAGAGTGCTCACCTAGAAGGTATATACAGCCCTGGGTTTAATACCCAGCACTGAGAGGAGGGAAAAAACTAAGTTACCATGATTAACAAAAATACTTAACCATTGCTATCAAAAGATAAAGGTAGAAGCCTAGTAGACTAATAAATGAATTTTGATTATACATCTATCAGCATTATAATACCCCAGAGGGCCTGGTAATCAGAGGTTCTGCATTGGAAGTTAATGTTGGTAAGATTCCTTAGAGCTCAGAGAGCTACTCCAGGCTAGTCAATGGATATTGTATGGAATGGTAACTGAAACACTTTGAAGAAATATGAAGCTCCTCGTAAATATATAATATGATGATCTTCACTGGAAAATGTTTCCTTTTTAGGGGACAGTATTTATTCAAAAACAAACCTCCTGATGGGAATGCTCCTCCCAACTCTTTCTATAGAGCACTTTATCCTAAGATTATACAAGATATTGAGGTAAGAATCAGTGTACTTTTGAGCTGTTTTGTGCCATTCTCCTACTTTGCTCCTCTATTAAAGTAAAAACAATAGTTAACTTGTGTCCCACTCCTGAATACTTATAAAATGTACACAAAAATATCTTCCATGAAAATTATTTGTAATCTGAAGAGATTACCTGAGAGATGTCTTAAACTGTAAAATCCCATCCTTTGGGTTGTGAGTTTTTTGTTTTTTCCAAATGAATTTATTTGTGAAGAGAAAAAAAAAATCTTTGCCAGGTGTGGTGGTGCACGCCTTTAATTCCAGCACTCGGGAGGCAGAGGTAGGAGGATCACCATGAGTTCGAGGCCACCCTGAGAATACAGAGTGAATTCCAGGTCAGCCTGGGCTAGAGCGAGACCCTACCTAAAAAAAACAAAACAAAAAAAAAAAAAAAAACTATGTAATTTTGGATTTGCTAAGTGTGAGAGAATCTTTAGTGCTCTTCAATATTGTTACAGAAAGCCTATTAAGGTTTATCAATATGGGTTAAAAGTCAATATACCTACCATGAATAGGGTTGGTAAAATATAGTAAGTTGTCAGGCAAACTTCATAAGTTTTTTTTTTTTTTTTTTTTTGGTTTTTCGAGGTAGGGTCTCACTCTGGCCCAGGTTGACCTGGAATTAACTATGTAGTCTCAGGGTGGCCTTGAGCTCGGCGATCCTCCTACCTCTGCCTCCCAAGTGCTGGGATTAAAGGCATGTGCCACCACGCCCAGCTCAAACGTCATAAAAAATTTTTTAAAAAGTTATTTGCTGAGAAACATAAGAAAAGAGAGGATTGACACCTTTTTACACTAGCAGTGAGACTCCCACAATTGTGCTCCTAAAGCTAATAGAATTAAACTTCCAAGGAAGTTCTTTGGCATGTGGCCAGGGCGTAAGTTAGAGAGCACGCACAGCCTCGCTTGGTGCATACCTTTTTGTTTGCCTGAAGTTATGGATATCCACAGAAGATACACTAAGCCATTGGCTGCCACTGCTTCAGGTCCTTTCCTAACTAGCTGCTTCTTTCATTCCTTTTTCTTAGACAATAGAATCCAATTGGAGATGTGGACGGCATAGTTTACAGAGAATCCACTGCCGAAGTGAAACAAGCAAAGGAGTTTATTGTTTACAGTATGATGACCAGAAAATAGTAAGCGGCCTTCGAGACAACACAATCAAGGTGACGTCCCTTCAATTAAGGAAGCTTAATTATGGGAGTGAGGGTGACCATGTTCATAAAGTAATCTGAAGCATAAACGCTTAAGTATTATTTCTAGAAAGATCGGCTCTAGTATCAAAGCTAAAATCATTTCTTTAAGGGACAGGTGTCTGCTGCTCCGGAGAAGAGCATACAAGTAGAAAGTCTCAGGGTTAAATTCCCTTCTTGAAGTGGCTGTTAGTCTTGACCATCATAATTACAGGCTGCCCTTGTACCTTAATGAAAAGGATAAAGTTTGCATTAGAACTGAAATCACATGTATATAGGTGCTTAACTCTACCTGTAGGAAAGAATGCAGTCATCCTTCTCTGGGCTTTGATGCTTTGGGGGAATCGAATGTAATAGAGCAACAAGTCTCCACAGCACCCCATTATCATACTGATCAAAAGGATCTTGTTTGCCATCCTAGATCTGGGATAAAAGCACATTGGAATGCAAGCGAATTCTCACAGGCCACACAGGTTCTGTCCTGTGTCTCCAGTATGATGAGAGAGTGATCATAACTGGATCATCGGATTCCACAGTCAGGTAGAAATTTTCAACTGCTCTTTTGAACTCTGAAATGTCTGCTCTGTTCTGTTCTTGGTCACAGATACTCATTTTTTTATTTATCTGTATGAACACAGTTCTGAAACTAAGGAATAGACTGTTAGCTTCCCCATCATTTGTGTCAGTCTAGAACAGAAAAGTTGACTTAGCAACCATCTGGAGTAAGTTTATATGCTTGCACGTTTAGGATGCTACACGTACATATTTTCATTTGAAGAATTATTTCTTATGGGAACTTCCCTTATCTTTCTGGTAAACCTTTTAGTCTTAGAAAAACCACCTCACAAGGGAATGGCAGGAACAGACTGAAGCCTTTCTTTCAGAGGTTGTGAGTGTAGTGCAGGCATGCGTCGTCTCTTTCAGGTGCATGCAGGAGAGCAGGGCTGTCTCCTTCCAGCTCCTCGCCTTCTGCCCCATCGTGTGTAACTGTGAGCCTCACTCAGGGGCTAAGGGGCCCTTAGTTTCCAGAGGCACTGGTAATTTGATGACACAGCCATTGTGCTGCTAGCGACCAGTGTAGTTTAAATTCTGGGTACCAGCACCACTGCTGGAAACCTCTGCTAGGAATTTTGCCTTAAGCTAAAGGATTTAGCAAACATAATGCATCAAAAGAAACTTCAAAAAAAAAAAACTAAAATAAAAAGCAATTAACTGCTTGTTAACTTCTCTGAAGTTAAATGTTTGCTATTGGAAGTTATCCTCTGTGAATAGGAAAAGTTGTTCCTCGTTTTGTCTTCTGACTTCCAGGCATAGCAAAAACATTTATCAGTGCGTGGAGTGTGCCTCACAGGAGTCAAAACACTGGATGATTATATCATTTATAGGGGAAATGATGCTTCTGAATTGTTTTGTTTTGTTTGGGTGGTGCTAGGATTGAAGCCAGGGATCCATGCATGCTAAGTAGTACTCTACCACTGAGCTACACCGCAGCGCAGAACATACTTTCCTAAAAGGGAAATTAAACCAGCAAACAGCGACATAATGTTTTAAAAAACAAAATTAATACAAAAAATAAAGAGTGATTAAGGTAATTTCTATCATTACACAAAATTCTCAAGTTATACAAGGGTCCCACACAGAGGCAGAGTCCATGCTGACTGCAGGAGAGCTGCTTTTGACCTTTTCCCCAGCAATCATGGTGGCAAAACTTACTGTCCAGGGGAATCAGACTCAAGTCCACATTACCACATCTGTAACAGAAGTGCGTTGGTCCGTGTTGGTCCTGGTTTCTGGGGTCAATCAGCAGGAAGGAAACTATTGCTATTGTGTGTCAGATTCCTCATTTAAAGTGTATCTTCTTTTTTTAAGGTTTAGAAAGATTTTATTAGATTAAGAGAAGAGAGTACAGGATGCTTCTACCCTTGAAAAGGCAGGAGGGATCAATCCTAAAGTGTACTTTCTTAATGGTGTCAGATTGAATGTCAGTTTCATAATTGTCTTGAAGTCTGGGCCAAATTATCAGGTGATGGTGACTGCTTCCTCATCCATACCTACTGCAGCGGGCCCGGGTTTCGTGACTTAAGGATTCTGCCCTTAACAGCGCTCTGTCCCCTTCCTTTTCTCTCTGTCTGCACTGCTTCATGTGCACTGGTCCATCACTGCTCTCCCTCAGTGCTGGTAAAGAAGAGCACTGCACTTGCTGTGAAGTGTGAGGGCATGCTGAAAGTCATGGTCAACTGTGGTGACACTGTGTGGCTTGCGTACCATCTAATTCTCAGATCTCCCTTTCAGAGTGTGGGATGTAAATACAGGTGAAATGCTAAACACCTTGATTCACCATTGTGAAGCAGTTCTGCACTTGCGTTTCAATAATGGCATGATGGTGACCTGCTCCAAAGATCGTTCCATTGCTGTGTGGGATATGGCCTCTCCAACTGACATTACCCTCCGGAGAGTGCTGGTTGGACACCGAGCTGCTGTCAATGTTGTAGACTTTGATGATAAGTACATCGTTTCTGCATCTGGGGATAGAACCATAAAGGTAATGAATATCTTTCAGTAGGTCCTCAGTTTAGAATGGGAAGTTTAAGAGCATCTGTATACTTAAGCATCATTGTAGAATAATGTAATACTGAATTCAGGAACAGATATATGTGTGAAAATGATAATGAGTAAGACATATTGTGCAACAATTTTATTTATTTCTATAAACTATGGTAATGAGCTGGAGATGTGGTTCAGTGGTAGAGCACTTGCCTAACACGTTCAAGGCCCAGAATGCAAAAATAACAAGAGTAGTGATGCTAATGACAATGGTTAGTGTGAAAAGAGTAGAGGTAAGCCTGGCCTGGTGGCACCTTAATCCCAGTACTCAGGAGGCTACAGTAGGAGCATCACTGTGAATTCTGGGCCAGCCTACACTCTAGAGTGAGTTCAGATCAACCTGGGCTAGTGTAAGACCCTTCCTCAAAACCCACAAAAGGTGGAGTAGAGCAGAAGTAAGTTTTAAGTTCAAGAAGTTAAATCCACAAAACCATACTTACTCTGTTAAGAGTAAATCAGTTGAGGGCTGGAGAGATGGCTTAGTGGTTAAATGCTTGCCTGTGAAGCCTAAGGACCCCAGTTCGAGGCTTGATTCTCTAGGACCCACGTAAGCCAGATGCACAAGGGGGCACACGCATCTGGAGTTCGTTTGCAGTGGCTGGAGGCTCTGGCGTGCCCATTCTCTCTCTCTCTACCTGCCTATTTCTGTATCTCTCTCTCTCTCTCAAATACATAAATAAATAATAAAATATTTAAAAAAAAAAAAGAGTAAATCAGTTGAGCTAGAGAGATGGCTCAGCTTACCTGCAAAACCTAAGGACCCAGGTTCAATTCCCTAGTACCCACATAAGCCAGATGCACAAGGTGACACATGTATCTGGAGTTTGTTTGCAGTGGCTAGAGGCCCTGGAATGCCCATTCTTCCCCCACCCCCACCTTGCTCTCCCTCTCTCTCAAATAAATAAATAAAATAAATAAATAAAGAGTAGGCTGGGCATGGTGGCACACGCCTTTAATCCCAGCACTTGGGAGGCAGAGGTAGGAGGACTGCTGTGAGTTTGAGGCCACCCTGAGACTCTGTAGTGAATTCCAGGTCAGCCTGGGCTAGAGTGAAACCTTACCTTGAAAAACCTAAATAACTAAATAAATAAAAGAGTAAATCAATTGAAAGATTCTCCTGTGACAGCATCCAGCTTCAAATTTTTCCCATTACCATGAATTAGACTTGTCTTTTGTTTTCATTTTGTTCTGATTATCTGAAACATTGACATCTGTTGGTGGCTTACCCTGATTTCTGCATATCCAAGACTCCAGTTGCCACAGATTTTCACCAGAAGAAACACCAAATTAACTGTTGAATGTCATTTTTTGGTCTCAGGTGTGGAACACAAGTACTTGTGAATTTGTAAGGACCTTAAATGGACACAAACGAGGCATTGCCTGTCTGCAGTACAGAGACAGGCTGGTGGTGAGTGGCTCATCTGACAACACTATCAGGTGAGTGGCAGGTGCCTTTTCCAGAATGGACCCATATCCTCCTCCCATGCACTGTTTGTGGTCAGATCTTTGGTCTTCAATGTGTTGTTTATAATCAAATATTTTTCCTTTCTTTAGCTTCTTACAGGTTAAAACTTTGCCCCATGCAGAGGCAATATAACAAGACCTTTTGTTGATGTGTTTCCTTCCCGTAATACTTTATCACCACATAGGCCTATTTCAGAGGTACTGCTTCAGAAAGGAAGTAAGCAGGAGAGCTGGATGGAGGTTGAAGGCATTTCTTTTTAAATTTTTTTGTTCACACTTGAAAACTGCTAATAGTTAAAGGCCTTTTTTATTGTCACTATAGAGGAAAACATAAGAAAAATGATAGGAAAAAAAGTGTTTCCCTGCTAGGAATCATGCATTTTCTTTAAAATTATGAAGATTCCACAAGTATAGGTGCTTTTTTCCCCTTCACAAAGATAAGTGGCACAAATATGATTAAAATTTGGAAATTTTAGCCAGGCCTGGTGGCACATGCCTTTAATCCCAGCACTTGGGAGGCAGAGGTAGGAGGATCGCCATGAGTTTGAGGCAACCCTGAGACTACATAGTGAATTCCAGGTCAGCCTGAGCTAGAGTGAGACCCTACCTCGTAAAACCAAAAAAAAAAAAAAAAAAGGAAATTTTACATTCTTCTTCCTTCAATGGAGTATGAAAAAACATGTAAGAAACAACAGGTAGAGGTGTTGTTGTATTTAAGGAAATTATCAGTCCTCAAAATCAGTTAGATGGGCCTGAAAGCATGCAGTTTTTAAGATTATTGCAGAACCTTCATGGGAACTGGCTTTGCATGTTTGGTGAAACTGTCCTGGACTATGGTGAGAGCAGAGTCCTCAGGGACAGAGATGGAGGTGCTTTATGAGGGCCAGCTGTCACCAGCACAATGCAACTCATTCTTATTGGTGATTGCTGGAAGCATTACTGCCTTCACGTGGTCATTTCCTTGTTGTACCTAAAGGAACCAGATTACAGAATTATAAAAAGCATTGTGCTAGCCGGGCGTGGTGGCGCACGCCTTTAATCCCAGCACTCGGGAGGCAGAGGTAGGAGGATCGCCGAGAGTTCGAGGCCACCCTGAGACTACATAGTTAATTCCAGGTCAGCCTGGACCAGAGTGAGACCCTACCTTGCAAAACCAAAAAAAAAAAAAAAAAAGCATTGTGCTTTGGAAATACTTATTACCTTTAAATTTAAATCACATATTTTTCTGTGATTATGTGCCTGTTATGGCAGACAGGAAATAAATTGAAAGTAGTGTAATTTTGAGAGTGGTGATTGTTCTTATCTTAGTGAATTTTTAAAAGACATAAGAAGTATATTATAACATCCTAGACTTAGAAACAAATCCATGAAAATTCACTTGACTAAATTTTCTCTTCCAGATTATGGGACATAGAATGTGGTGCATGCTTACGTGTGTTGGAAGGCCATGAGGAATTGGTGCGTTGTATTAGATTTGATAACAAGAGGATAGTGAGTGGGGCCTATGATGGGTGAGTTTGCTAACAATGTTACAAAACAAGTGTGAGGTGTGGTTGGGGTTGGGGTTGAGCTCAGTGATAGAGCATGTGCTTAGCATGTACAAGGAATCCCCACACTTCCTGCCCTGGCCCAAAATCTACATCTTAATTTTTACTGATTTATGATACCATGATTTCCTTGACACTGCAGTTTATATGTTTCTTTTATATTTGCCTCTCTTTTTGCCTATTCCTTTCAGTCATTTTATTACATCTGTTTTGTTTTTTCTATTATTATTATTATTAGTGGTTTTATGAGATAGGATCTCACACTAGCCCAAGCTGACCTGAAATTCGGGTAGCCTTGAACTCACAATGATCCTCCTACCTCCGCCTCCCAAGTGCTGGGATTAAAGGTGTGAACTACCATGCCCTTGGATATTTGGCTCTATATTTGCCTATTTTGCCCTATAAAGCAAAGCAGCAGACAAGAAAATCATGTGAATGTGAACTGATTAATAAAATGGAAATCCTGGAAGGCAGCAGTATTTGAAGCTTAGTAAGCCATGGATTTTGATCTCTTAGTGATTCCTACAAGTATGGCTCTTGTCACTACTTCCCTTAGCACTGCATTTATAATGAGTCCTTAGGTTCTTCCATCTACTTTCCAGTGGCTATAGATACATTCATTGTGTGAATGGATCCTATGTCCAGTAATACTAAGGACAGTAAGTTCATAAAAAAGTATGATCACTTTCAAAGGTCTCTCATTGTTCCTTCATTTCTTAAGAGAGGGAGAAGGGAGTTAGATGACTAGAGTTCAGATACTGACATTTTTTAATATCAAAAACTAGCCATAAGGGCCGGAGAGATGGCTTAGCAGTTAAGGAACTTGCCTGTAAAACCTAAGAACTCATGTTCATGGGCTGGAGAGATGGCTTAGTGGTTAAGGTGCTTGCCTGCAAAGCCTAAGAACTCATGTTTGAATCTCCATGTCCTATGTAAGCCAGAAAAACAGTGATGCAAGCACGCAATGTCGCACATGCATACAAGAAGTTGCACACATTTGAAGTTTGTTCACAGTGGCCCTGGCACACCCATTCTCTCTCTCTCTCTGCCCCCCTCCCCCCAAAAAAAAGAACTCATGTTCAAATCTCCAGGTTCCATGTAGCCAGATGCAGTGAAGCAAGCACACAATGTTGCACGTGCACCACAAGGGGGCGCATGCATCTGGAGTTTGTTCACTGCACACTGAAGGTCCTGGCATGCCCATATTCTCTCTCTCTCTCTCTCTCTCTTCCCCCCCCCTCAAAAAATAAGTAAGCCAAGTGTGGTGACACACATCTTTAATCCCAGCACTCAGGAGGCAGAGATAGGAGGATCACTGTGAGTTTGAGGCCAGCCTAGGACTACAGAATGAGTTCCAGGTCAGCCTGGACCTACCTATGAGATCGTATCATAAAGAATGTGCACAGTTTAGTTCCTCTGTTTTGTGTCATTGTTCAAACTAGGATGGCATGTTCCAGCCAGATCAAAGTTGTTTTCTGGAACTAATTTCTACCAACATTTTTGTTTTCTTTTCAGGTTTTCTTTTCAGGAGATATGGCCTATGACTGATTTTTTTGTTTTGGAAGGGCTAGACTTATTTTTTTCTCTTTGCTCCCTCCCTCCCTTCTTTCCTTCCTTTCTTTCTTGGTATATGTATGTGCAGGTACACAAATGTGCACATGTGTGTGTGAAGGCCAGAGGTTGATGTCAAGTGTCTTCTTCAGTTGCTTACCACATTATTTTTTATCTCCCACTGAACCTAGAGCTTACTAATTCTGCTAGACTAGCCAGCCAGTAAGCACCAGGAATCCTGTGTACACAGACCGAATGCTGGAAGTACAGTTACACCAGCTCAGCTTTTTCCATTGATGCTGGGGAGCCAAGCTCAGGTCCTCATGCTTCTGTGGCAGGCCCTTTACTGACAGAGCCACTTCCCCAGCCCTAGACTTTCTTGCATCAAAATAAGTCTTATTAAAGTTCAGAACTCTTAAATGGACTCCAAGACTCAAGTACATTTGACCTGGGCTATTCTTAGAATAGACCAGAAAAAGAATACCTCAGAATTGTAGATTTAGTAATCTCTCTTATCATTAAGATTCTAACATACAAGATCTCTTGGTTCCCAAGTAGGACGTGTCTTCACCATTAACTTCTTCTTCTTCTTTTTTTTTTTTTTTTGGTTTCTCGAGGTAAGGTCTTGCTCTAGCCCAGGCTGACCTGGAATTTACTCTGTAGCCTCAGGGTGGCCTTGAACTCACGACAATCCTCCTACCTCTCCCTCCCGAGTGCTGGGATTAAAGGTGTGTGCCACCCACGACCAGCTCTAAGTATTTATTTTTTATATATTTTATTTATCAGAGAGGGAGGCCAATAGAGAAAGAATGCCACCAGGGCCCCTAACCACTACAGACAAACGCCAAATGCATGTACTACCTTGTACATCTGGCTTTACTGGGGAATCAAACCTAGGTCCTTTGCCTTTGCCAGCAAGCTCTTTAACTTCTAAGCCATCTTTCTAGCCCACCATTAACTAATTTTAATTTTGTTAAAGGTAACTGATTTCTTGTTTTTGGTTAATCATATATATTTACCTGTGTTAAAACTTGCTTACCTGGCATGGTGGCACACCACTTTAATCTCAGCACTCGAGAGTTAGATATAAGATTGCTGTGTTTGAGGCCAGCCTGAGACTACAGAGTGAGTTCCAGTTAGTCTGGGCTAGTGTGAGACCCTACCTCAAAAAGAAAGAAAGGAAGGAAGGAAAGGAGGG
>PVKW010001584.1:0-82423 GCA_004027895.1 Orientallactaga bullata
CATGAATATATTATTGACATAAAAATGCAACTAGCTTTATTTATTATTTATTTTAGTATCAGCTATATGTTTAAGTAAAAGGTGATGAAAAGAAGATGTATCTTGCTCATTTGATATGTTTCTGAGAAACATTCAAGATTTAGATTCACTCACTATGTTTCTAGAAGCCTTTCTTTTATTTATTTTAACAGTGAAAAATATTTTGTAAGTCTCAGATTGGTTTGTTCTATCCGACTACTTCTTTTTTAGTGCAATTCTTAAGAATGCAAGTCTGATGTGCAGGTTCAATTATATTTAGCTCCTAATATAAAAATAAATTGTCTAATTTGAAAGTGTAATGCTTGCTTCAAAGCTGAAAATCCACATGTAATTGAATCATTTATTTTCAGATGGATAAGTTGTCTTTTGGAACAGTTCACAAAAGATGGTTAATTATCAAAGATTGAGATAGAAAGGGTGTTATTTACACATAAATAGTGCTTCCAAAACTGGAAATCAGCGAGGGAAAAGGAAAGATGATTGAACAAAATTCTGTCCCTTTTATTTAAAAAAAAAAAAAAAAAGTTCTGCATTCTGAGTAGAAGAAAGAAATATGGTGTCTACCTTGGTTGAAGTCAGGCTGCGGAGCAAGAAAACACACCCAGGACATTGAATCCCCTATACAAGACTGAAGGTGGGGTAACAAGGCCTGGAATCCTGTTTGCAAACACAGCAAAGAAATAAATAACCCTGCTTGATGTGAGCACAACATAGATGTCAGACGGAGCCAGGGGTAGCTAGAGGAAGAACTGAAGGAGAACAAAGAGCTAGGTCACACCCACCCACTGGAACCCGAGGGCTGCAGAGAGAATGCTGCAACACTCTGCGTAGTTGGTCCTGACAGGTGACAGTTCAGTTTCTTCACTGACAGGTCCAGGGACTGTTTTGCAGTTCTGTCATACAACTGGAGGAAAGGAGCGTATTTCTCCCCCAGAAGCATATCGTGTTGTCCTTCTTAGTTCTAGAGAAGCAATTCCTATTTTTAAGTGTCTGTTTCAGTTTGACTGAAATTGAACATATTAACACCTCTTCATCACTCACTTTTTTTCTTTTTCTTTTTCTTTCTTTTTCCCCTGTGCATAGGCTGGAAACTACGGGGACACAAGCTGTCACAAGGACAGCTTGGGGAGTGTATCATGAAAGAACTCCACAGGTGATTCCTCTTCCTGTGGTGATTATGACTTGAAGAATCAGCAGATCTAGACTGACCCAAAGGGGAACCAAACAGGTGAAATTAAGCAAGAGCTTTGAGGCACTATGTGAGGAAATTCCCATCATTTTTTCATCGGTGTACTTCAGCGTTCTGAGGAGATTTGCACTGGAGATATTCATTAATATTAGTGGTTACAAAATCAGTACTGAGGTCCGTATTGTGCTGACCACACTGAGGATACTCAACACATACCAAAACAGAAACCCAGAGGTTCCTGAGAGCTCAACACTAAAGTAGACTTAAAACACACCCAGCACGGTTTGGAGACTTTTGCGAAGGAAGGGGTGGAAAGAGTGTAAGAGCCACAGGATGGGAGGGAATATCCAGAGGTATTGACCTGCCACACAATGACTATCTGCTACTCTCACAACTCGTGGAATACCAGCAACCCCACTGAGGAGAGCTCTCAGCAGAGTGGAGGCAGGAACTAGCACAGGATGTGTCCGTACAAATACATTATACTTAATTAAAAAAATACAGAAAAGAAATCTCTTTGGTGATAAAAATATCTTAAAATAATATGGCTGAGAGAACATTCATGAGCTTTCACTTTTCAAATATATGCATATTAAGAATATGTAATGTGAATACATATCATGATGCAATTGAAAAGTGGTTAAGTGAGGTGTGTTCCCTACCATTTCATTTCTGTGACCAAAATATCTGTCCATCAGAACAATTTAATGGGAAGAGGTATTTTGCTAATAGTTTCAGTGGACGTGGTTGGACTCAGGCATTTGTGCAAAACATCGTGGTTGTGGGTGTGTGTGTGGAAGAAGTTCTGCTTTATGATAGACAGGAGCAGGCAGAGATAGGATCCCTCTAAGGTCCTACTCCAAGTGGCCTATTTTGTCCAGTGAGTCACCACATTTTGAAGCTCCCAACATATGGCAACCAGCTGGCATCATAAGATTTCACACATGAGCTAATAAAGGAGATTTAATATTCAAGCTCAAACATGGCACAAAGAAGTTTGTCATTTTATTTTTATTTATTTGAAAGACGCAGGGAGAGAGGGAGGGAGAGACAGAGAATAGGCATGCCAGGGCCTCCAGACACTGCAAATGAACTCCAGACTCGTGTACTCCCTTGTACATCTGGCTAACATGGGTCCTGGGGAATTGAACCTGGGTCCTTTGGCTTTGCAGGCAAATGGCTTAACTGCTAAGCCATTCCTCCAGCCCAGAAGTTTTTTGATTTGATAGAAATTTAGATAACCTGGGCTGGAGAAAATGTTCAGTGGTTAAAGATGTTTGCTTGCAACTTTGGGTTTGATTTTTTTCCAGTACCCATGTTAATCCAGATGCATGAGATGGTTAGTGTTTGTTTGTTTTGCAGTTTGTTTGCAACCGCAGGAGGCCATGGCATACTCAACCAGCCCATCTCTCTCTATTTCTCATACATAAATATTTAAAATAAATAAATAAATAAAAGACACATGTGGCTTCAGTAAAGAAGTCAGGCCTATAAGATGAGAGGTGAATTTTTTTTTTTTTTTTTTGGTTTTTACTTTTTACATTTTTAAAACACTCATCTTCATTGGGAGGATAAGCCGTCTCCCATGCCAAGTATTTGTGCTACCAAAGAAGGACTGTCTTATAGTTACAGCTGGTTTACTTAGAGGGTTTATGCAGAGGACCCCTTACTAGTTGCTGGAAATCAGCTTTCTTTACCATGCTGCCACCCCACTGAACAACTTATGGATCAAAACACAGGCAGAAGAAGCAGCAATCAACAGCCATGATGCTTATTAGATCTGGAAGACCATTTGTCCCACAATAGCTGCTAAGAGGCTAAGTTATAACCCAAAGGTGCCAAACAAGGTTACTTTAGCTTTTCGGAGTAAGTTTCTTGACAACACATTAGTAGACATATGCTTCCCATAAGTTAAAATGGATCATGATGAGATAGTAGTAAAAAGCATTTCTTTCTTTCCCTATACCTTAACTTTTGTTAAAAATAAGCCCAACTTCGGGGCTGGAGATATGGCTTAGTGGTTAAGGTGTTTGCCTGCAAAGCCAAAGGACCCAGGTTCAATTCCCCAGGACCCACGTAAGCCAGATACACAAGGGGACACACACGTCTGGAGTTTGTTTACAGCGGCTGGAGGCCCTGGAATGCCCATTCTCTCTCTCCCTTCCTCTTTCACTCCCTGCCTATTTCTCTCTCTCAAATAAATAAATAAAAATAAAATATAAAAATAAATAAGCCCATGTTCTCAGAAATAGTGATTTGAAATAATTTTCCCTTTTCCAGTATATGCTGAGAAACAGGGACATCATTATTGATATGCTACCACTTTGAAAAGCAATGTCCTTTCTGTGACCGCAAATACTAAGCACTTCAAAATTATGACCTAACATTTCAAATGTATGTTTATATTATTTCCTATAGCTTGGAATCCTGTTTTTAACATCAAGGCATTTTATATGAGTGTAAATTTTGGCTGACAGAACAAGACTCACAAGGAAAATCTGACAGCCCAGGTTAGTTCCTTGACACATGGATATGCACTTTTATGACTCAGCATGAACTCTTAGGACGTGAGCAATGAAAGCTGGCCATTTTTATGTGGATAAAGACAGTAGGTAGGAGTGCTTTCATGCCCATTTCGTCACAGATTTTCACATGTTCCAACCCTCCTCTTAGAAGACACAGGCAATGCACCTGAAGGAGCTTTCAAACCTTAGATGAGCTGGAGACATGGCCCAGCACTTCAAGTGCTTGCCTGAAAAGCCCAGTGACTAGAATCCAATGCCCCAGTACCCATGGTAAACTAGATGCACGAAGTGACACATGCACCCGGAGTTCATTTGCAGTGGCTGGAGGCCCTGGTGCACTCATGCTCGCTCTCTCTCTCTCTCTCTCTCTCTTTCTCTCTGTGTCTGCTTGCAAATAAATAAATATTTTTTAAAGCTCACTTGATTAAGTAAAAACTACAGGAAAATTAGGCCAGGTTCAAAAGTACTGTCTTTGCTCATCCAGATTTCATTGTTGATCATTTAATTGTAAAACACTAGACATCAGTTTCATATATGTTATCCAAACTGCATGGGAAAGACTGCTTGCTAGCTCGTAGTGTTTTTTTGTTGTTGTTGTTGTTTATTTTGTTTTTATGTCTGCTTCTCCATTAAACAACTTACAGAATGTAAATAATGAATCAAGATGTCACAGAGAGCTTTCTGTCAGTGTGTGTGTGAGTGTGTGTGTGTGTGTGTACTACACTTCTCACAGAGAGAGCTTTCTGTCAGTGTGTGTGTGTGTGTGTGTGTGTGTGTACTATACTTCCTTGTTCCTTGCCATTTGCCCGGTAGACTTCTCCTGTTTGTGATAGTGTATAGTGACAATATGAATACTTTGCGAAAAGAATGATATAGGAGTGGAAGCACCAAAGAAATCCGTCTTTCCACAGAGCAGCCATCTTAGAATTGTCATTTAAACCTGCCTCAGGTGATAACCTTAAATAGAAACGATTTGAGTACTGTTGTTTTGTCTACTGTAATTCTGCTGCTATAAAAGGGGGTAAGCTTTTATTCTGTGAAACATGTACACACATATAAATAAGATCCATAGGGCTTCCAATTAATGGTTCTTATCAGAATTAATGTAATATTCACTGGCAAGTTAAGGCCATGGAAACTGATACTTTGAAAAGCGTTTCTAATCTTCTAAATCCTTTATGTGAATTCAATAGATTGAAATTCTCCATGCCTACACACTGAGTTGTATGCCTCAGAATTTTAACATTTTACATTCCTCATCCCAATATGCAAAAGAATTGTTAATATAGCTCTAAGAAGGTAAAATTAAGTGAAATGACAATATTAGAGCCGTAACAGACTCTAACAGGCTGGTGGTCTTGTTGAATGGAAGGTAGAGTATAGCAACTTCTTCCTTTCTGTTCAAACACAGGGAGAGGTCACCAATGCCACTGGGCATTCATGAAAAGGGGATATTCGAAAGCCAGGGGAGAGTTTTCACTAGGATGCAACTATGCCATCACCTTCCCAGGCCCCCTGTACCATCAAACCTACGAGGAACACCTGAAACTTGGAAAAAATAAATATCTACTGTGGCAGGAACCCCAGTCTAAAAAGAGGTTCATCCTTACCTAAGCAGAAGTGATTATACAAAGGGTGGGTCCCTGTGAGGGGTTTACAGGTTCCCTTTAGATGTCTGGTGTTGTGATTTGAATAAAAAATCTCCCCCATGGACTCCTGTATTCAAACACTTGGTCCCTAGCTGGTGGGACTCTTCTAGAGGGCAAGAAAGGTATAGCAAACAGCTTCAGGATCGCTGAGATGAACTTCCAGACCAGGCACAGTTATGGAGGAAGGGATATTATTTATTGAAGCTTACAGATCCAGGGGAAGTTCCATAATGGCAGAAGAAGCTGGCCTGCCTTCATAGGACCAAACACAGAGCAAAGCCAAAAGCCACAACAGACCTCTGGAACTCCCGCTAGGCACACTTTGCATATCTTTAGATTGAAATCTCAAACCTACCACCACACCTTAGGATCCACCCAGTGACACTGCCTCTAGCAAGGTGGCTGCAGATGCAAACTATAAACTAATAAAACACTGAATATATTGGGGGACATATATTCAAACTACCACAACAGGTGTGGAACATTTAGGAGTTGCTAGAAGAAGGGGTGAGCCTGGAGGACATGTATGTTGCCCCACTTTATGTTTAATCTCTTTGCTTCCTGATTAGGACACATTATAACCAATCCTGCTTCATCCTCGGGCTGTCGGGCCTTCCGCACCATAGTAGAATGTATCCATGGAAGCTTTAAGCCAGAAAAAAAAAAAAAAAAAAAAAAAAACCCTTTCTTTCCTTAAGCTGCTTTCTGTCAGGAGTTTGGTTTCAGGAATGAGTCAAGGAACTAAAAACCTGACCTGTCTAATGAAACTCTGCTCTGTTATGAGTTATTTTCCCTTGGTCTCAAGGCAGAAGATTAAATTATTTGAAGACTTTAGCATCACACAAAGCTGTCTCTATGACTGGATTATAAGACTGTCTTTATAGAGGAGTTGTCAGTCTTCCACTTAACATATCTACAAAGCTGGATTCAAACCACACATGTTTAAAGAATATATATGTGATTCAGGTGTGGGAAGCCCAGGCAGTGAGTGGCTTGGTAACTCTTGTTATAACAGGGCAATACCTAGCTGGTCAAATGCAAAGAAACAAACAAAACCCAACAAACAAGACTTGCTGAAATGTCCTTCTCCAGTATGCTGGAGTACCTTCTGAGGCCTTTGATCTGACATTGCAAGTAGCTCTTCCAGAGCTAGGGGTCATGGCATTACAATTTTGAATCGTTCTATGATTGTTTTGATCCATTCTAGTTATTATTATTTATTTACTTTTGTTGCATTTCAACCCCCTTCCCATCAGTGAGATCAAGGCTACTTGTCTGAACATAAAATGTGTCATCTCACCACTGAGGGAGTGGGCAGTCATTTGTCACTTCGCCCTCCTCAGAGCACCTTAAGACAAATGACTGTCTGCACTGTCATCTAAATTTCTTTCTTTATTCATCAATAGGAAATACCTTTAAATAGAAATTCTGTTTTTTTTTCTTTTTTTTTAATCACTGCAGGTAATCTTGTGGTATGCTGTGGTGTAGCATAGCACAGAGCAGCTAGTGTTTATGCATCTGTGGGTCTCAGATCCACCTTAGGATGCAATGGAATTTGAATTTCCTCACTGAATTATAAAAAAGTATGCGTGCAGATTATTTTGCTTCCATTACTTACTTTTGAAATATGGATAGCTGTGTGGTTAGACTTAGCAGATCAGATAGCAGATACCACAAAGGAAGTGCATGAACACACTAGGGCAGCCATCAGGTTGCAGGAATCCCTAAGGCTCATGAACATACCCTGCTACCTCTTCAGTCCACAATTCAAGGAAACCAGAGAAACAGTACCTGCTGTTTCCTTGTTTCTTGTATCCAGTAATGACTACATTTCTTTTTTTACTGTTTCAAGCAAATTGTTACACAAAACCATTTATACTAAATATCTATACTAAGATAGAGTAGCTAGAGTCAGGTTTACACAAGCTTTTATAAAATGAAGCCATATATTCCTCCTAGCAGTAAAATTAAACATGTTGGAATTCCTCAGCACACTCATAGAGAGGACAGTATAGCATATGAACATACAGCACATAGTATTAAACAATGAGGTTTTTCTACTTCTAGAACCAAGATTTAAGAAACACTAATACATATATATATATATAGAATACAGATTAATAGGAACAGATTCCATAAATACATAAATATTCTTTGGCATTAGTAGTGAACAGAATAGCATATATATATACCACTACTCATTGGAATCCAAAATTATTGGTACAAGAAAATATATTGTGGTTGAAAATCATTCAAACAATATTGTTATTGTATATGAAAGCCATATATATGGATATCCATTTGTCAAGAACTGAATATATGCATTTTCCCACACTATACTAGCATCAGCACTTTCTTGGAAGATAATATGAAGAAAGATTTTAGCTCCATATTTGATAAATCCTTGAAAAACAAATCCTAATGAATGATTCATTTATAATCTGAGAAATTTTCTTTGCTAATATTTTCATAATACTGGAAGCAGTTCATACGACAAACCTTATCATCAACCACTCTGTCAGACAGATAACATTAAAGGCAAACAAGAAAGACATGTGCCTTGTGGCCTCAGGAGATTACTTCAAGATTTACAGGCATTCTGTTCTGTTACAAAAGTAGGGAGATCCCAAGTAAATAACAATCTATCTGAAGACTTTGAAAAAACAAAAGTACCAGATGGAAAGGAATAATTAAGATCAGGGCAGAAATAAATGAATTGGATTAATTTTTTTTTAATTTGATGAAAAAAAGAGCTGGTTCTTTAAAAAACTGAAGAAGATCGATAAAAGAAAATGGAGGCTCTAATAAATGACTTGAAAGAGAAGATGAAAAAGGAGATGGTACAACAGATGACAATGAAATTTGGAGAATCATTAAGATATCTTTCAAAATTCTATATACCATAAAATTTGAAACTCTTGAAGAAATGGATGAATTTCTTTATGCATAAGATCTACCAAAGCTAACCACAGAAGTTATAAAGTTTCTGAATAGATCTATAACATCTAATAAGAGTGAAGAAGCAATTAAACGCCTCCCAAATAAAAAAGTCAAGGCCCATATGGACTCACTGCTGAATTCTACCAACCATAGAGCTAAAACCGCTACTTCTCAAGTTGTTTTACAAAACTGGAAAAGAGGGAATGCTACATGACTCCGTCAGTGAAGACAACATGGCACTAATAGCAAAACTGGACATAAAGACAAGAAAAGAAAATTACAGACCAATATCTTTGACTAACTTAGATGAAAAATTTCTCAATAAATACTTATAAATTGAATCCAAGAACCTATCAAAAGTATCATCCACCTCCATCAAGTAGGTTTGATCCCAGGGATGTGGGGATGATAAAAACACGGAAATGTAATATATTACATAAATAGACTTAAGGTCTGAAATCACATGATTATTTCTAAGGATGCAGAAAAGAAATTTAAAAAAATACAACATCCCTTCATGATTAAAACACTGGAGAGACTAGGAATGGAGAGATCATATGTCAGTGTAATAAGGACTATATACAGCAGAGCTCAAACACATATCATAGTAAAGGAGGAAACCTTCAAGCCTTCCCACTAAGGTCTAGAATAAGACAGGGCTGTCCTCTCTTCCTGCTGCTACTTGACATAGTATTGGAGACTTAGCCTGAAAAATAAGACAAGAAAAAGAAATAAAAGAAAACCAATTGAAAGAATTCAAACTAGCTCTTTTTGTAGATGATATGATTCCATACCTAGTAGACCCTAAAGACTCTACCAAAAAACTGCTGCAGCTGATAAACACTTTCAAGAAAGTGGTAGGATATAAAATTTAGACAAAAGCATCAGTAGCCTTTGTATATTGATGACAAAAAAATACTGAGAAAGAAATCAGGTAAGAAGTCCCATTTACCATACACACACACACACACACACACACACACACACAATGAAATATCTTGGAATATCTCTAGCCAAGAAAGTGAAAGACTTCTAAATCAAAACCATTAAAACACTGAAGAGAACTGGAGAAATGACTAAGTAGCCTAACAACCCAGGTTCAATTCCCCAGTATCAAAACAAAGCCAGATGCACAAAGTGGCACATGTCTAGAGTTCAGTTGCAGTGGCTAGAGGCCCTGGCACACTGATTCTCTGTCTGTCTCTGTTCTCTGTATCTCTGACTGCTTGAAAATAAATAAATACAAACTTTAAGAAGTGAAGAAAGAAATTGAGGAAGACATGTGAATTTGGAAAGATTTCCCATAATCATGGATTGGAAATAATTAGTATCATAAAAATGGCCCTCCTACTAAAAGCAATATACATAATTCAATGCAATCCCCATTAAAATTCCAGCATTATTTCTTCATAGAATAGTATCAAAATTCATATGGGAGGGCTGGAGAGATGGCTTAGTGGTTAAAAGGCACATGCCTGTGAAGCCTAAGGACACCAGTTCAATTCTCCAGGTCCCACGTAAGCCAGATATACAAGGAGGCACACATATCTGGAGTTTGTTTGCAGTGGCTAGAAGCCCTGATATGCCCATTCTCACTCTACATCTTTCCCTTTCTCTGTCTCTAATAAATATATAAAGCCAGGTGTGGTGGAACAGGCCTTTAATCCCAGTACTTGGGAGGCAGAGGTAGGAGGATCACCATGAGTTTGAGCCCACCCTAAGACTACATCCCCAAAAACCAAAAAAAAAAAAAAATCATATGGGTGCACAAAAGGCCTCAGATAGTGAAAAATCCCCTCAACCTAAAGACTACTGCTTATGGCATCACCATACATGATTTCAAAGTGTGTATAAAGCCATAGTAATAGCAGCAGCATGATACTGGCACAGAAACACACTCATCAGTCAATGGAATACAAAATAAGATCCAGATGTATGTTCTAGAAATGACAGCTACCTGAAATTTGACAAAGAGGCCAAAATGTGCACACTGGATTAAAAGATGGCTTCTTAAATAATTGGTGCTGGAAAAACTGGACAATTACATTTACAAGAATTAATCTTGACTCTCTTCTCTCAGCCAGTACAATAAACCAACCCCAAATGGATCAAAGACCTTAATATAAGGCCTGAAACCATGAAAGAACTAGAGGAAAGAGTTGGGAGAGCACTGGATGATATATGGAAGACATAGGTACAGGGAAAGAAATTCTGAATAGGTGTCCAGAAGCCCAGGAAATACAATAAACCCTCAACCATTGGAGTGTCATGAAACTGAAAAGCTATTATGCGGCTAAAATAACTGTCACCAGTCAATAGTCCTATACAATGGGAGAAAATCCTCACTAACTATACAACTGACAAATGTTTAATATCTAGAATACACACAGATATCAAAAAACAGTTAAGCAATAAAAAAATCAATCACTCCAGTCATAAAATGGAGTAGGAAATTGAACAGAGCATTCTCAGAGGAAGAAATACAAATGGCCAATAAACAGCGCCCCCACAAAAAAAAAAAATCAACATTTGTAGCCATCAGGGAAATGCAATCTAAAACTACTTTGAGATTCTATCTCACTTCACTCAGAATGGCTGTCATCACAAAATCCAATGAAAGCAAGCATTGCAAAATCCTCATTCGCTGTTCACGGGATTAACTTGTACAGCTGCTGTGAAACCAGTGTGGAGGTATCTCAGAAATCTAAATATATATCGAACATTACACCCAGCTATTTCACTCCTTGGTAGACACACCTTAAAGTCTCTAATCTTCACAAGAGAGATCTTTGTCCACCCATGTTCTTGTTTCTCTATTTATGCTAGCTAGGAAATGGAATCAGTCTAGATGCCCATCAACTTATGAATGACTAATGAAGATGTGGTGCATATATACAATGGAGCTCTGCTTAGCACCAAGGAAAAATGAGAATTATAAAATCTGAAGAAAACTGGATGGACCTGGAAATCATTATATTATGTGAAGTTACCCAGGCTCAGAGAGACAAATGCCCCATGTTTCCACTCATATGTGGACCCTATCATGGAATAGTCACATTTGTTTATAAGTTGTAGTAAAGCATCTGTATTCTTGATAAGGAAGCTAGAATGAGGCTTGGGAAGAGGAACCTGCTATTTACCAATAGCAACAGAGACTGGGGCGACCCAAGAGCCATCAGAATGACAAAAAAGAAAGTCAACTGCCTAACACAAGATGAGTCTTCTCTATCCCATCTGCTGAGTCCCAGGAACATGACAGAGGAAGCGTAGGATTGACAATGAGTGTTGTTCATTCTACTAGCCTGAGAACTTCCTTCACAGAGATGCGTGTATACATGGAAGAAACTCAAAACTCATCAAAAGAGAAAGTGAGGGGCTGCTGAGTCCAAAGGAGACTTGTACTCTGAAAGGCTTGGGGAACACTAAAGAAGAAGTGGTGGGAATGTAAGAGCCACAGGATGGGAACACATAATCTGAAGCATCGTTCCCCCACTCCCCAGGGAGACTGACTGGTGCATTCAGTACCACACAGTGCTACTGACAACTGCACTATGGAGGGCCTCAGTGGAATGGGGGAGTGGGTGATAGGACATAGAAGTATAACCCAGTGGGAATATAACCAATTCCCCATATGTTCATATAGTCAAGCTCTCAAAGAAAAGAAAGATTTAGAGGTAATCTCGTCACAAACTCCATTATCAGACTCCTGTCCCAGAAATGTTGGAAACCATATAGACCGACTTTCCCATTCATCCTCCTTCCCACCTCCTACGTGTGGGCATGACTTAGCGATTTCTTTTCAACATCCTTTTTTTCCTCCTAGGATCCAGGTAGTTAGTTGTGTTGTGACTCATGCCTACTAAGATGTGCTGTTTCCTTGATGAGTGCATCTAAAAGTATATTAAATTCAGAAATTTCTTACCATACACAAGTCCTGATGACCACACTCAGCAAATGACATTATCAATAGTAACACTCTTTATTATCCACATATCATTTCAAAAGTTCATTTTCTCCTCTTATGTCTTTTTTTACTCTTGACTTGCATATACTGTATATGTGTTCTGGGTATGTTTTTAATGCGTGTGTACATACGTCCATGCATGGTACATGTGTGTGTGAAAGCCAGAGGACCACCCTTGTGGGGCACCTTCAAGAATGTGGCTCAGGGAAATTTGCGGAAGAGGGGGAGGAAAGAGCCACAAGTTGGGGCATTATGCACAGAGACTTGGCCTATTCCCCATAGCTCTTGACTACTCCACAATGTGTGAACCACATTCCCCATTGATGAGGGTCCCTATGGAAGAGGGAGGACAGGGAGGAGGATAATGGAGTCACCACTATGAATGTAAAACCAGAATAATATACATAAGAATAAATAATTTTTTAAAAAAAAAAAGCTAGGCTGGAGAGATGCTCAGCTGTTAATGTGTATGCCTGTGAAGCTTAAGGACCCCGGTTCAATTCTCCAGGTCCCACATAAAACCAGACGCATATGGTGGCACATGCATCTGGAGTTCGTAAGCAGTGGCTAGAGGCCTTGGAACACCCATTCTCACTCTCTCTCTCTCTCGCTCTCTGTCTCAAATAAATAAATAAATAAATAAATAAATAAAAATAAAAAATATTTTTAAAAAAAGAATTCCATCCACCTCCTTCTGAAATATGATCTCTCATTAAACATGAAGCTAACCATTTAAGGTAGATTGGCTGGCCAAGGAGCCCTAGGGATCTTCCTGTCTCTGCCAGGATTACAGTCACATGTCACCATGCCTAACATTTGACATAAGTCCTGAGCAGCACAAGCAGGTCTTCACTGCTTCCAAAGCAGGAACTTGACAAACTATGCTATCTTTCCCAAACTCAGTGTCTTTCTCTATCCTACAGAACATAAACAAGTTTGAGCATTTACTTCCTCATGTGCAAGGCTTCCTACTTGTGACTGACTAGCAACCCTGTGGATGACTTAAGCATGTTCTACGTCTGTACAGCATTATCTCTGCACTTGAATTGCTTCCTGCCAAATTTCGGCATTTGGTACGTATTGAAACAAATTCTACCAGTTAGGGATATTCACTGGTTTTAATTTATTTATTGTTTTGAATTATTCCACTTCATCTCTAAACAGATACATTTTCATTGTAAACATGCACCTCCGTCTTCTGTTTTAATTCCTTCTTCTCTTGGTATTGCCTCTCATTTTCTCTACGGAATCTTGTTTCCTGGTTTCTCATCCACAGCCCTCTTTGTCTGCAGCTTAAAAGTGCTGTCACCAGCACATTAGAGTTAGGTTATGGTAGCTGAGAGGTGTGACTCTATTTGATTAGGAGAGTCTAGCAGTCCTGTTTGCTTCCATGCTTTAGTCCCTAATATATAATTTTATGCCAGATAGATTCCTTGTAAATTTCAATTAAAAGATTATAAATAAATTTAAATTTAATTTAATTTAAATTAGTTAATTTAATGATCTATCAGTTCAAGTTAAAGAAAAGTAAATGCATCTGGTAAACCACTGAACAGCTTCTGGAATTTTTATAAATATTTTTGTTTTTATCACTGCATTTCAATGCAAATGATCTCACCATTAAGTCTTTTAAGTTAAATATGTTAAAAGGTTGACCACAGATATAATAATCGACATGTGATCTGCACAAATTCCATCACTCTCTGATGATTTTAAGTTTAAAATATTTCTATTTATTTGTATGAGAGTGAGAGAGACAGAGAGAAAGAGACAGACAGAAGTGAGTATTGGCATGTCAGGACCTCCTGCCACTGAAAACTCCAGACACATGTGCCATTTTGTGCATTTGGCTTTATATGGGTACTGGGGAATTGAACCTAGGACACTCATATTTACACTTTAATGCATATCTTTGGAATATGTTCAAGTGAAAAAGTTTTCACTATCTCCACTGATAGGCAAACAACAAAGGCCAGTTATGTACTCACTCTATAAGTTCAAACCCAATAACGAGTTTGATGACAAAAAAAAAATTTTTTTTGGCTTGGTGCAAATCTATCCATTGATCTACACAGAAGCCCATCCCTATGAGATAAGAGTTCTGTTGACTGATATGTACATGAAGCCAGTCCATGAGCAAGTTATCTTTCTAACAAGACTCCATAAAGAGAACATAGGCTCTATAATCAGGAGCTTAGGACAACAGTGAAATGGCTGTTTGATTCTTACAAAACAATATGCTTGAATTTTTCAGCAGCTAATTAACACCCTTGATCAATGATAATTTTGTACATTGGTGCCTCATTGTGTGGACACTGATGACAATGTAGATATGTTTGATCAATATTAAAGCCATTGTGTGAAATCTATTTCAAGTAATTGGGATGGATATTATTTTAATTCTTTACTGCTCTGTGTCCAATGCTTTGTGGATTCTAATGTGTAATTTTCTAGATTTCCCCATCTGTCTTTCACAAACACAGCATTAAAGAATCTTAATTAACACAGAGTGAAACTGCATGCTATAATACTAAATAAGTAGTTTTTAAATGTCAATACTTTTACCCTTAAAAATTGGTATTAGGGAAATAAAGAAGAGTCTGTGGACAGGTACAATTTAAGTCTTGTTTATTTTTCTTTAATATTATTTATTTATTTATTTAGTTGCAAGGAGAGAGAAAGAGAGAATGAGATATTGGGCAGGCCAGGGCCTCTAACTGCTGCAAACAAACTCCAGACACATGTGCCAACTTGTGCATCTGGCTTCTGTGGGTCCTGGGAAATTGAACCTGGACTCTATAGCTTTGCCAGCAAGCACCTTAACTGTTAAAGCATATCTCTAGGCCAAGACTTTTTTTTCTTCTTTTTAAGAGACAAATTGGCCTAAGAGGAGCAAGTTCCCAGAGGATTCGCCCATTTCAGAAACAAGAACTCCAGGCTCCATGGAAAGAGGTTTTGAGCTCCCTATTTCTAAGATGTAAATACAGTCCGTGAAAGCATTCTGAGTGGTTCTGGTAGCACTAGTCAAAGACCAATGGCTAAGGAAAAATGATGCTGCCATGATAAAACCTCCAAGAAGAAAAGGGTCAGATACAATGAGCTTTTCTGTTCTTATATGCAAATGGATCAGTAGGAAGGAATGGATCAGAGGTGAAGAAGTATCATGGTTTGGTGATCTAAACCTGAAAATGGAAAGCCCTGTCTCTGCAAAGGCCAACTTGCACCCCCATAGGTCTGCATATGCAGTAGATGTGGTTGGTATATTGCTGGAAGTGGAACCTGAGGGAATATCTGCTGTGGTTTTAAAGATGGGGATCCCTCGAAACTCCTTTTAAAATTTAACCCCAAATGTAACCCTACTGAGAAGTGTGGACTAATTCACGATGGTTCTGCCATTATGAAAGATTAGACTCCTTATAATATGATCCATGTTCTCTCCATCCTGTTTGGACACACGCTGCAGCTGTAGAGTCCAACAAGACTCTAAAGAACCAAATCATGTTGACACTTTAATTTAGTAATTCCTAGCCTCCATGACTATAAGAAATAAATATAGATTCTTTACAAAATATCCATTCCATTTGTAGCATTTTGTGATTACGGCCACATCAGACTAAAACAATAGTCCAATTTCCTTGCCAAAACCAATAGAACACTGAGAGGTCCCCAAACCTGCAAGATGCCACTTTCAGGTTTTTTTTTTTTTATTAGTTATGTACATACTCAGTGTGCCAAGCAATCTTTCCAAAACTTTTAGGTGTCAATGAAACTGGAGAAAGTAGCAGCTAATTCTGAGGCAATAAGTCTTACTTGTTGTGTGACAGACTTTTTGGACCTCTAAAGTGCTTATGGAAGCTGGTATTTCCCAGCTCTAGTAACATGTTGACAGCAGTGACTTTCTTCAGAAAACATGCTGGACTCCTCCTCGGGTCCATCATCTAGAATAGAACTCGTTCTTTGAAATAATCTTAAGATATATTTTTAGCAAATTTAATTATAAAGCAATATACTCTAGTTAATTTAAACATATATCCCCCAACCAGTATCTTTAGCCAAGGACCCCATTGAAAGAGCCACAGTGAGTCCCATTCGTGAGTTCTAGATGCGGTCCTCTTTCTCCTCCCACGTAGCAGCAACCCAGTTTCCCCCATGAACAGAATTAGTCATCCAAACAGCAGAGTGACCTCTTTCTCTGCCGCTGGTTCAGTCTTATGAGAAGCTCAAAACGGCTAAGGAGCACTTTCCAGTTTCAATTCAGCAGAGCTATGGCTATCTTCTATGATTAAAAAAAAAAAAAAATCGAGAAGGCAAGAAAGAAGAAAATCTTTGAGTGAGAGAACATCCAAGCAGCTAAGTCCAGACTTTATAAAACAAAGAACAAATTTGCTCCTGGGTCAA
This sequence comes from Orientallactaga bullata, assembly GCA_004027895.1. Lineage (NCBI taxonomy): Eukaryota > Metazoa > Chordata > Mammalia > Rodentia > Dipodidae > Orientallactaga > Orientallactaga bullata. The sequence continues at coordinate 16,705 of PVKW010001584.1, forward strand.
TAGTGAAAGTATCACTTCCACTTTTACCACTATTTCTCCTTGAATCTGGGCATTATGACTACGGGGAAAAGCAAACCAAATATGAGGTACTTTACAAGTACATAAAATACTCAGAGTGCCAGGACCTAGCACTTGGTCTTTAAGAAAGTGTTCAAACTGGATTATATTCTAACAAGTCAGCCACCACCAGGTCCCTGAAACCAGGAGTGTATAGGGAATCAGTGAATGTAGACAAAGTAGGAGTCCATGCAACGTGAGCTTTGTAGGGAACTATGGTTAATGCTATCAGTCCCCATACGAGGGGATGATAATAGACACACTTTGTCTGAAAAGGCAGTTTCTTGCCCACATGAAGTTCTCATCTGAGAGGGAAGAAGTCTGCCTTTCTTGCAAAAGAAGGTCTGATTTATCTATTTCTGTGAAAGCATTAATAAAACATCGTGAAATGTAAACATCTACAGTCCCAGCATGTCATGCATGCCAGAACTTGAACTCAGGCTTCTTACAAAGCTAGAAGCCAATGTCAGATAGTGCGTAAATCAAAGCTTAGTAGGTATAGGACAGATGCCAACATGACCAACAACAATTTTAGATTTCCACAAGAAACCTGCTCCCAACCTGAAAGCAACTAAGATTTACTAAAGCTCCTCAAAATCCAACCAATCATATATGATAGTTCCCAGTTATACTGGTTGACTTAGCAGCTTATAACTTTGTGACAGTACCAAAGCAATATGCATCCAGTACATATTATATTCTACAGCCACTGCAAACAAACACTAGCTGAATATGCCATCTTGTGCATTTGGCTTGATGTGGGTCCTGGGGAATTGAACCCCTGTCCTTTGGCTTTGTAGGCAAGTGCCTTAACTGCTGAGCCACTTCTCCAGCCCAGATGTTATATTCTCAACTTCAAATTTCAGTCTGTTCTCAAGCTTGTGATATGTTGTCCATTAATCTCTCACAGTGCAATGTTGAAACAGGTTCCAGTCATCTGACCATAAGAGTAACAGACCAATTCTCTTCAGCAATTCTGTGTTGCTACGCTATAATGGTTGATAGGCCAGATGCGGGCAATGTATTTCAGCTGATGATTTCTACCTACAACAGGTTTATTGGTGTACAGTCCCACGGTAACAGAAGTGGCAAAGCATAAGGCATTTGCTATAGAAGCACTAACTTTGTGGTATTCATATCTCAGTTATCTGTGAATCTATAACAAATTCCATCAAGATTTAGTAGTTTATGGCTGGAGAGATGGCTTAGTGGTGAAGGCGCTTGCCTGCAAAGTCAAAAGAGCCAGGTTTGCTTCCCCAGGACCCACGTAAGCCAGATGCACAAGGTGGCTCATACGTCTGGAGTTCGTTTGCTGTGGCTGGATGTCTGGGCAGCCCATTCTCTCTCTCTTTGCCTCTTTCTTTCTCTCCCTCTCTCAAATAAATAAATAAATAAACAATAAAAGATTTAGTTAGATTACATTTATTATCTGTTGTAGCAGATTCCTCCTAAGTGAACTATTCCCCCCTAGGACAGGAAGGACTCTCTGGGAGTTCAGGAAGTTAAATCTGGGAAGACCTGAAACTTAAAAGATCACAGGACCACTCCTCAAGGTGGCAGGAATGGTTAAAGGTAGACTTTAATCGATGTTAATTAGAAATGAAACATTCCCTCCAGGGGGAAGGAAGGAAGTTCAGGACACTAAGGAACTCAACAAGTCTGGTAATGGTTGCAAGACCCTGCACTCAGACTATATAAAGGGAAAACTACTGCCTAGGGAAAGACTCTCAGATTGAGCTGCCTGAAAGCTATGTAGTGTGCTTGAGACTCAGATCAGCCAAGCCGCCTGCTGGATGCTCAGTGTGCTCCAGAGACGCAGGTTCCGTGAATCACCATCTGTGCTGGCCTGGGCTTCTCAGCGATGCCTTTGAATCATGCACTGCTGCTGTAAGCAAGCCCACACCCTGCTCTGTAAGTAACCCCTGTCAACTTGGGTCCCTCAAGGTGGTTTTGGTGTGACTGTGTTTTAGTCTGTCATCTGTGTCTTACCTGGAATGGAGAGATGTGCCTCTCCCCAGGGGAAAAGGTTCCCATGACATTATCTTAGAGTTTCTGTGGCTTAAGAACCTGAGTATGAGTTAGCTGGGTGATTTCCAACTCTCATGCTGTAAAACAAACACAGTGTTGAACTGGGGCTGAATTCTGCTCAGGGCCCATGCTTACATCTCTTGGTAAGATGATTTAGGTTCTAGATAGCTATTAATAGGAGACAAAACTGTCTGGTCATGTAGGAGAAAATGGAGAGGAAAAGAGGCATGGAGGAAGGTAGGTATTTGTGTCACGCAAATCCATTGTGCAAATAAATCTGCGAAATACACTAGCCTAAAGCAACTCACCACATCTTTTTTTTTTAATTTTTTAAAATTATTTTATTTATTTTTGGAGAGAGACACAGAGAGAAACAGACAGAAAGGGAGAAGGAGAGAGATAGAGAATGGGCGTGCCAGCAGTCTCAGCTGCTGCGAACGAAATCCACATGTGTGCACCCCCTTGTGGGCAAGTGCAGCATTGCGCCCTTGTGTCACTTTGCATCTGGCTAAACGTGGGTCCTGGAGATTGGAACCAGGTTCTTAGGCTTAGGAGGCAGGTGTCTTAAGCGCTAAGCCATCTCTCCAGCCCTCACCACATCTTTTAAGGACATTCCTCTTTATGAGAATACTTTTTCAGGCTCTCCTCCAAAGGGGATCAGAATGATGAAACTGCCATCTCTGTAATCCATCCTTTCATAGAGACACAGGGCAGGCTTCTTTGGCAGGGGAAGAATTCAGTAGAAGCAGTTTCCATATAACCTGTGACAAAAGACCCTTGCCAATATAAAACTAATGTCCTTGACAGCAAGTCCATTTTGTGCAAGAGTCCATCAAGAAGACAACCAGATGATCAGGGAAAGAATTGATGGACAAGCATTAATATGTATCTACTCCATAAATAAGAGCTGTTTTGGGGGTGACAATAACCTCTGCTAGTCATATTTGTGGGGTACACGTTAAAATATATACCCTTCCTTCCATGTCTGTCTCAATTGTTCTTAATGTTTCAAAATATTTGTCCAGCTAGCTAAATAACCATTTTTTAATTTTTTATTAATCAAATGTATTTATTTATTCATTTGACAGAGAGAAAAAGAGGCAGATAGAGAAAGAAGAGAGAGAGAATGGTCAATGGCAGGGCCTCTAGCCACTCCAGACACATGTGCAACCTTGTGCATCTGACTTTATGTGGGTAGTAGGGAATCAACCTAGGTCCTTTGGCTTTGCAGCCAAGCAACTTAACTGCTAAGTCATCTCTCCAGCCCTAAATAACCATTTTTCATGGGTTATGCCCATGGCTCACATCTTTTAACTACCGTTTGGATTTCTTTTTTTTTTTAAAATATTTTTATTTATTTATTTGACAGAGAGAAAGAGGGAGAAAAGAATGGAGTATTTCTTTATCAATGACTTCAAAGAACATTATAAGTGACAGTGAATCTCTATGATCCCCCAGGTTTAACTAGTACAACTTACTATGATGTCCTTTAAGTTTATCTCTGTCAGATACTAGGTGAATATCACCAAAGATACCTACGCATTGTTTCCACTTGTTCTACAGAACAGGTAACTACTGGCTCCGGAGGGAAACTTGGGTCGTGTGATTTTCTTACAGTCTCCAGAAGGTGCTACTGTTAAGCATGCAGTGAGCTGACAGCCTCTTAGGCCCACCTTTGGGGTCTTCTGTAGGGGTGTGTCAGGCCAGGGTCTCTCTAGGTTGCTTTCCATCAACAGAAGAGCACAGAAGGAGTACTAGAAGTGAGATATTTCTTCCCACTGTTGAACACTAATGAGGAATTTGTACCCTGTGTCCTTCAAAAACCTGGGACAACTCTGAAAGTTTCGCTTTCATCGCGGCCATCCCTTCCTGTAGGTTCCCGTCTCCTTGCCTGCCCGAATGAGCATTGACTGTTTTCTACAGACTGTACCTGCTTACAACTGCTCCCTGCCCACACTGCCCTTGAAAAGTGCTTCTTCTACCAAGTCTGAATTTTAATAGAAATGTTTAAATTTATTATTTATTTATTTAAGAGCAAGAGGGGGGCGGAGAGGAACAGACAGAGAGAGAAAGAGCAAGAGAGAGAGAGAATGGATGTGCCAAGGCCTCCAGCCACTGCAAATGAACTCCATATGCATGTGCCCCATTACGAATCTGGCTTTCGTGCGTATCGGGGAATTGAACGTGGGTTCTTAGGTTTCATAGGCAAGCACCGTAACCGCTAAGCAATCCGTCCAGCCCAAGTCTGCATTTTAAATTGTGTTCTGGCATCTGTTGCTCAGAAATGCTGAACTAAAAATTGTGACATGGCTAGCTGCATGGTGCCCCATAGCCAGTTGCTCAGTCTCCCCCAGTACTCTGAAGGAAGCCAAAAGAAAGTTTCAAATACAGGGAGGCATTCCTTTCATTAAAATCTTAGAGATGTGTATCTGTGATAGAAGTGAGTCTGAGGTTCAAGAATGACCACAACATCTACAGTACACTGACAAGATAATGTTTACTTCTGAAGAGGGGCATGTAGCTTTTCAAAGAGTTCTGGCAAGCAAGCACGAAGACCAAGGGTCTGCTGACAATTTTATACTCTCTAATTTAGGCAGGGTCCAGGGCTTTACTCAGAGTCAGAGTTTGACCTCACAGTCTCATGTGATTGGCTAAAATTTTCAAACCACAGAGTTTCCAGAGTACAGCTAAAAGAAGGAAGATTTAGGGACTTTTAACGCGATAAAGACATGGAAGCACAGCCTTCAAAGACTGTGGACTTTCTGATCATAAGAACGGCTACCTCTCCTCTCTTGGTCTCACGACTCTCCTGGTCTCAGAGTGGGCTGCTTTGGTTGGGTCTCAAACATGCCTGACTCTGAAAGGGGCCTCTCGTCGAATGGCATTCTTGCAGAATTGAGTTTTTCTATCTTTTTAATCCCTTGGCAGAAAAGACAGCTTATCTCTCTTTGTCTCACACCTGTCATCCTTCTGTCATAGGTAATATCTTTGAGTTTGGGCTGTCTCCTGGCCCAATTGTCAGAACAATAGACACTTCCAGCTACCCAGACATTTTCTTTTCTTTCTTTCTTCTTCTTCTTCTTCTTCTTCTTCTTTTTTGTGCCTCCAAATGCTGTTACAGAGATACATTGATGTGTCCAAAGACAGTGGTCCCCTAAAAATATCACCAAAGATACAATCCCCTGATGAGTTGTGGGAACTTTCTTGCAGCTTCTTGCTGATGACTAATGTATCTGCAGAGCTTTCAGCTTCCTGCTCACTGGGTATAAGTAGTTTAATGTGATTAGTTTAAAATAGTATTGATATTCTGTGGTATTTCAAACTATTCAACACATTTCTGGACATTGTTTTGTTAAGGCACATTCTCCCTTCTGGTTTTTTAAATTGAAAGCACTGTGGGAAAAACATTTGTGAGATCAAGCGCTGAATACCAGGTGCCAGAGGCTGTCTTGTGTGCTAGAATAGAGATAACAGTTCCAGAAATCAGCTACAATTAATAACACCATCTGATTACATTTGCAACAATTTCCTTTCATTCTCCATGATCCATCTGGCTTTTGCCGTGACCAAACAAGCAATTGAAAGTTGGGATGTGGTAGGAAGTGCAACCCCACATCTGAAGTCCTTCAAAATGGCATTCATCTCTTTCTTTCCCTGATGGACAGTGAATTATTTTTGCCTGGTCGCCTTCACAGAGTCCAAGGACTTCTTATCCTTCTACAGGACAGTAGCTTATGTCCAAGAGGTCCGATCACAGTGGTGGGTTTGTCAGTTACTGAGCATCTGCACAGTGGACGGTGAAGCGTCATCAGTGAATGTTGTCAGTGTCCTTCCTTGTTGCATTCTCCTTCTTGGAGCAGGTCCTCTACTGACTGGGATAAAATTCTAGCCATGGATCTGATCACAGTGAGAACTAGTGGGATATTAGTAAAGATACTTGTGTCCCTTAGGAGGCATCAACTTCAAGAACAATGTTTGCTTAGGTTTTATGTGTGGGGAACTGGTTTTCAAATCAGGGAGTAGAGGGGCTGCTTCTCAGTTAGACAGTTTGGGAACTGTAGTTGAGGCTCCTCGAACCTTTGTCTGCTGGGTGGTTTGCACATACTGGCATCCCATGATTTCCTACCTACGGGGCCTTTGGCTGTGTCATTGACTTTTCAACGCTGTCGTCCTTGCACTCGGGAGCCTTGACTTGACCCTCAGATACAGGTCCTGTGCATAAAGGAGACGGACACCCTTTTCAAAGCTGAATGTCATGACCTTCTGATTATGGACTTGTTTTATAGCTTTCATATTCTTCTTTCCCCTTTTAATGTTCTCTGAGATAATCATGCAGTCTTTCCATTACATTGTGTCATTGGCACCTTCCAGCTGCACCTTCCAGCTGCACCTGACATCACCCTCTGTACACCGGCAAGAGTGGGGATTTGAGAAACATATGCTATGTGTGCTATGTAACTATATCTCTGTTTCTCTCAACGAAGGTTACTGCTTCCCCCTTCCAGTGCGTGAGCTCCTCAATTCCAAACTTCCATTTTGATGACATTGCCACTGTGTCAGTCAGATGCCCAGCAGGAAGATTTTATGTAATAATATGAGCTGTTATTAATACAGTGTCATGTGGGGTATAGAAAAATATCAATCTTTATGATCCTAAAGTGTACATCACTGGGCTTGAGCAGTGGAGGGGAAGCAATGATAAAATCCTATACCTTAAGGTTGTCTTAGCCCAAGCCTCTTCTTATACAAAACAGAAACAATTGCACTGAATATTGCCAAAGTAACTTGATGGATAAATGAGATAATACTTGTAAAGTCTCTGGTCCATAAGTAAAAATTACTGCAGTGAACTGAATTGTGTGCATCCAAAACTTCAAAATTCATATGCGGAAACCCAAGATGAATAAAGATATTAGGAGACTGAGCCTTTCGAAGCTGATTAGAATGGGATGAGGTCATTAGGGTGGACCTGCAGAATGAGGCTAGTGTCTTTGTAAGAAAACTGAACATCTCTGATGTCCCACACCACTTTGTCCTGTGAGAACCTGGCCAGATGATAGGCCTCGACAAATCAAGACCCCGGACTTTACCAGGAACTGAGATAGCTAGCTGAGGAATTCATCTTGGCCATTCCACCCTAGAGACGTATGACATAAAAAGATTGTGTCATTTAATCCACCCCATCTATGTATTTTAGGCCAATCATTGTTGAAAATTTCTAATAATTATCTCAATTTTAATATTTTACTCACTGTGGACCCAACATTGTTCTATCTCATTTAATCACTGCTACAGTGCGGTGAAATGGGTACTAACTTATCTCCAGTTTTCAAAAAAAAAAAAAGAAAAGAAAAAGAAATGGGATTTTAATAAGTTACAACATGTCTCGTGATCCTATGATGAGCAATTGCAGGAGTTTTATCTGTATCCAGTCTGTCTGGCCCAGAATGCATGCACCAATATGATGTTACTTCTGATCTGCAGACATGCCGCCCTTTGCAAATTTTATTTAGACATCTTCCTCTTTTTAGCTGAGGAATTGAATATATGCAATTAATGAGCAATGACCACAGAGGATGATGGGTACACAGAGAATTAAACAAGTGACTAGGGATGGAGTTTCTCACCCTTGTGCCAATGTCAGATCTAGTTGGGTATTTATTTCCTCTAATGTGAAATATGTCCTCCTGTAAGAAGGAAAGAGTTTCATAATACTCCAGAGGTTAATGAAACTTACAAGTCTCCTCAGAAAGTTGCAATATTTGCTGGGTAATTATCCAAAGTTACAGAAGCAGTAAGCAATTACTGTGGAAGAGGAAAGTTCCATAGAGCTGTCTGCAAGTTGGGCGGGAGCTCAGGGATGGGTTTCATGACTCACGACACATGCTGGGTTTTTGTTTTTGAGATGCTCCTTTAAGTGACCCCTCATCCATGTTCCTTTGAGTAACCTCTCCCCCATGCTTCTGTACGTAACCCCCTTTACTCGTGCTCCTGTAAGTGATACCCTTGCCCATTGTCCTGAAACCAAACAAAGTAAATTCATTAGTTCCTCAAGCTAGATCTGAGTGGAATCACTCCCTTGTCTGTTACCAGTGCCTCATCTAGAGTGAATAGATGTCCACGTCCATGCAGGAATAGCTTTCTATCTAAGACCCTGTCAACAAATGTTCCAATATGAAATCAATGAAGCAAAGTCCATCCTGCCTGGACTGTACTATCTCACATTATTCTCATTTCTTTATTATAGGCAGAAGGTTATAGTGTGGGCTTAAAAGAGAGCTACCTCGAGGTTCAGGTCACTGATTCATTACTAGGTCAGTATTTGCCATTCTGCAAGTACCATCCTCACTAAACCTCGGGGCTTACGATACCATGGAGACAATAATGGGAGCTAGTTGTTGAATTTGCTGTGATCATCAAGATTTGTGAACAATATACACTTCTTCGTCTAGTCATGGGGCCTAGGAAGTACTATTCAAGGATATTTGGAACTTTTTTAATCTTTTTATTTTTACTTATGTTTGAGAGAGGAGAGAGAGGGAGAGAATGGGCATGCCAGAGCCTCCAGCCACTGCAAACAAACTCCAGATGCTTGCGCCACTTTGTGAATCCGGTTTATGTGGGTCCTAGTGATATTTGCAAATTTAAGATTCCATATAAACATTTTGTTTACCTGATGCTGCAAATTTGGAAACTAACATGACCAAAATGCATTCTCTGGTTCACTTACAAACTGTTACAGAAAGACTGGCTGGTTTGGGGCTTGACTTTTCTTCCAAAACAACCTTGTGCACGGGGATAACTTTTAATACTGAAATTTGCTTTCTGCATTTTAAGTACCTAACATCAACAATACTCTCACTATTATTAACAACGCAAATCAGTCCCATCAATATTCTGTCATAGATCATGGACGAGGGCATGAGCTCACATACCTCCCTAAGGTGTTATTGGCAGTTACTGGCTGCCTGGGGAATGGGAGAGATTTTCTGCAGTGGTATAGCCACTGGTAAAGTGCGCCTGTCCAGTAAATAACCCTCCTCAATTGCCCATGCATGCAACCAACAAATTTTATAAATACGTGAAAGAGAATAAATTATAATAGAAGAGAGGTTAATTGGAAAAAAAAAGGAGTTCAGTGGAAAGAGATTAGAAAGGGGGATAAGAAAAGGTAATAGAAGAGATTGTGGTCAAAATACACTATATCCATATATGATTGCCAAAGACATATACAATTTTAAAATGTAATGCAAATAAAATATATATTACCCATGGGTAGTCATTTACTCTTATATGAATTAAAACAAAAAATAATTTATCAAAATCTTAATTCTTTGCACATCAAAGGGGCATCCTTTTGACTCTAAGATGTATGTGTTTTGGGTGTCATAGATACCAACAAATGCCTATTTCTTAGTGCTAAATTCGCATTACTTTTGGTGTTGATCACTTTAAAGTTTATGTTTGAGATAATAATTGTATAAGAATTGTTTTAATTAAATGTCAGTAAGTTTTTTTTATGTCAGATGTATTGGAAAACTTAAGAGTTTAGTTACAAACCTATAACACAGTCATAAACATATTGATAGTTTATAAAATATATATGTGTGTGATATATCCCAAATACATTATAATATAAATGGACTATTTTTTGGAGAGTTAAAGTGATCGAATAACCTAGGAGCATGAACTCTCTGGTAAATATCACATTCACTAGCTCTACAGCCTGGAGTGTATCCCAGTCAGGGCCATGTGTCTCCTCCCTGATAATGTACTTCTGTAGCTACATTCCATGATTTCTTCCAAATCTAAAATTGATGGTATGTTTTAAGAATATATTTCTGCTTATAAGCAATAAAACCTGCATGCAAATTTCAATGGTGTGTTTAGTCAGTATGTATTATAAAGCAGGCCCCTACTCTTTTGGGAACAGTTTTCTTTTCTTTTGCTTTGCCTTAAAACAGGGTCAGTGAATGTTACATTAATTTACTTCAAATGTACATTTTAAAACATGAAAACTGTAAGGGGTGATACAATGAAAAGAATCATTAATCGCTTCCTTTGCATTTAGATATTAATTCATACATTTCCATATGACGACTTGTGCTATATTTTACCTCACTGAACACTCAGTGACTCCCTACCACACGCCAGACAGTGTTCAATATTACAGACCTTATTGCCAACAAAAACAGGTGCAGTCTCTGCTCATCTGAAAATATTTACTTCCATCTCATCCAACTGTGAAAAGACACCAATTGTCAAACATTCATTGAATGCCCTTTATATGATCATAACATAACAGCAATGGAGGCTATATACATAGAACAGAATCCTGAAGAAATAGTAAAGTAAATTCTAGAAAATTTACATTTTCTGTCATGCCATCCATGGCTGCATTATTAATTTCAGCATAAACTACTCCTCAAACTAAGAAAAAATAAACATGCATAAGACTACATCAGTATACATGTATGTATTTCTAATAATGAAACTAATATTTATTTTCTAATTTATTTTATAATTAATCTATGAACATCATAGATTATTGTCAGCTTTATTGTCATAGGCATGAGTCAGTGGGAAACGTGAACACAGAGACTACCCTGATTTCCTCAAAATGTGTTGTAGGTAGGTAACAATGTCTATGACAGGGTGAAGGTACAGTGGTCACTGCCTTTGCCAGTGGCTCCAACAGCAGAACACAAAGGTGGTCACTGTTAGAACAGCCTAGAACCTTCCATACAGGAAGAACCTGATGGCAAAGGAAAGGACGGATCTATTTGAGGGAAGTGTTCCCCTCTCCCTTCAGATTCTTTTTCCTCTCATCTAACCTAAGAAGTCAAAGAGTCTAAAGGAGCCAAGGGCATGCTTTAGGCCATAATGTATGACTTACAGGAGCACGGGTGAGGGGTCACTTATAAGAGTATATGTGTGGCTGGAGAGATGGCTTAGCGGTTAAGGCTCCTGCCTGCTAAGCCTAAGAACCCGGTTCCAATTTCCAGGTCCCACGTTTAGCCAGATGCAAAGTGATGCAAGGGTGCAATGCCACACTTGACCACAAGGGGGCGCACACATCTGGATTTCGTTCACAGCAGCTGAGAGACTGCTGGTGTGCCCATCCCTATCTGTCTCCCTCTCCTTTTCTGTCTGTCTCTCTCTATGTCTCTCTCCAAAAATAAATAAAATTTTAAAAAAAGAGTATATGTGAAGGGTTACTTACAGGAGCACGGGTGAGGGGTCCCTTCATGCATGAGTATGCATGGTTACTTACTAGAGCATGGGGCAAGGGTTACAAGGAGCATGAGTGAGGGGTTATTTACCACTCACAGAGGCCTAATATCTAGAATCTACAAAGAACTTCAAGAAACAAGCAATAAAAATCAAATAATCCACTCTAAAAATAGGGTAGAGAAATGGATAGGGAGTTCTCAAAGGAAGGCATACCAATGGCTAATACCTAATAAAATGTGCAACATCCTTAACCATCTGGGAAATGCAAATTAAACAGCTCAGAGATTCCACCTTACTCCAGAAAAGATGGCAAACATTAAAAAAATCAAATAACAAATGTTGGTGAGGAGGCAGGGAAACAGGACCCCTCATTTACACTCCTGGTGGGAGTGCAAACTTGTACAACCACTATGTAAACCTTCACACACATTAAGCACAACTCCAGTCCTTGACATTTTAACATAAATTGTCACACAAAAGGGCAGTTAACTAAATCCATATGTTGCAAAACAAAATATCCTGGTTTGAGCAAAAATTATTATAATCATTTCAGAAGTGGAAATGAAACATAAAAACAAAAGTAATCAGGAGTAGACTCCGCTGGAATGATCAGATAGGAGTTGTTATAGAATTCAGACATAAAAGAGTCTATTAGAAAATTCCAGAATGTACAGGTACCATATACAGAGAGATGAAATATCTACGAAACACCTAAAGTCCAGTGGTAAATTAGGTGTGGATGGCACATGCCTCCTATCCCAGCAATCAGAAGAAGGGGATGGGAGGATAAGGAATTTAAGATTATCCTTGGCTGCACAGAGAATTTTAAGTCAGCATAAGCCACATGCAAACCTGTGTTTAAAAAAAAAAAGTCAGTGGCAAATTCTAGAAGCTAAAATACTGGGATAAAAATAAAACCGCCAATAGTAAATCTGCTTAGAAATGTCACAAGCAATGCAATGGAGTAACTAAATTCAAAAAGTTCTTGTATTTTATATTAATCGGCTGATTTGAAAGTGAATTTGGCTTTGTTGTGAAAGTATTATAGTCTCTAACGCGCATTACCTAAATAAACACCATTGGTGTGGAAGAGAGAAAACGAATAGAACCAAATGAATTTGGAAATAGAATAATGTAATGAAGAAAATGGGATTTAGGATAGAGGGAAACAAAAATAAATAAATAAAATAAAATAAAAACAAAGAGAAACTAGGTAAATGTTAATTCAATAAGCCCCTTTAGATGGGAAAGTCAAAATATACCAGTTAAAGGACAGAAATTCAAAGTAGACTCTGGTGATGGAGTATGGGTGAAGTAGATCTGACCCTTGCCCCTGTGGGACCTACTAAAATGCCATGCTTCTTCTAGGTAAGAGAGAGCGATGGATTTTTACAGTGTTGAGAAAACTCGAAAAATAAATAAATAAATAAGACAAAATGACTAGTTGCTGGAGAAAGAAAATAAGTCTTAAGTGTAAAGAGACCGAAGGGTGAAAAAGGAGTCAACATCTATGTTGTCTTTATTTGCTCAGATGGTTATTTTAACCATGTTAATTGCCAGGACCAAAAGATCCATGCCTTTAATTCTATAAAGATAGGCTAAAAGAAATCTTTGTGTAGAGATTGGCATACAGGGATATTTAAACTGCTGCAAAGACTGGAGGCCTCAGTTGCTCAGCGTCTTGCAGGAGGTTTGGGTGACTGTGTGGCTGCAACAACGATGGAGGAGTAGGAGGTGATGTCATGGGCACGGGGAGAAGGGAAATACTTTGGAGACATCAAGCGGAGAATGACTGGGTGCTCTGTGAAACACGGGTGTTTCGGGAAAGGCAAGATTACAGAAGACAAATTAGAAGCATGATACAAGTGTGGGCCATGCATGGTTTGTGGCTGGATCAGAACGGGAACAGCGTATTATATGATGAAATTATTCATATTTATACTACAATAGCTGTAAGTCAATAAAAGATTTCATATGCATTAGTGACTTTTGAAGATTTTCATAAAGAAGGCTTGCATTTAAATAAAAAGAACCAAGTTAGGAAATGATCAAATGAATTGGGCACCTTCTATGTTGTTATCTTAACATTCTAAAGTGGACTGAGAGTTGGGTCACATTTACGACAGAGATATAGCTGACGCACAGGACGAAGAGGAAGAGATGATTTGAAGTGGGAAATGAAGGGTCTTACCAGATGACGTAATATATTGATAAATGTTACAATGATCTAGACACTAAAGGACTTTAGGTCAAAGAAAACAGAATTGCAAAACCATCGTATCAGCATAGTTATGTTGTCGTCAATCTTTGAATACAAAGAAGAAGTTTATAAAACGCAATGGTTTAGATTTATATCTCCCTTGTAATGAAAGAACTCTTATGTATATTAAATTAGTTGCTAACATAGCCATGATTTTTAACCCACTGGCAATCTTGAAGCTCTCTATTCATTAGATCATTATTTATAATTGCTATCTTGGTTATTTTGAGCCTGGACTTTGCTAATGAGCTCCCTTTGAATTCCCCAAGCCTCTTTGATTCCTGTTTTCTTTTCATCCCAGGTTTGGTATAGTCTTGGCTTTTATTTGTTCTGACCTTTGACACTACAATTTTCTGTTTGCTTTTTAAATCCTAGCTAATTAGAGCATTTCAGATTCTCCATGATAGAGACGTTCTTGCGCAGAGCATGTAATTAGAATGTCTGATGGCAAGATCTGGGATACTTTAGCACCCTGGGGTTGAAGGATCATACCTCTGAGCAACATTCTCCCTCAGGATGTTTTGCATTTGAACAATTAACCTCCTGTTCAGGACATGGCCGGCTATTCATCTCCTAACATCCCTTAGCTGGGATTATTTCAAAGTCTGCTCATTTATTGCCTTTTATCAGACACACTGAACCCTTAGGTCAAAGTAAAAAGGCCTAAAGAGAAAATCTCATTGTCTTCTAGAAATGATCATAGTGCCTTATTAGAAATGTATCATTGAACGCTTCCAAATTGCCTTTTGCCCTACATAAAATCACTACACTTAGGTTTTATTCTAACATTAAAGTTATTTCCTCAGCAAATTACTGCAATTTCTGTATATATATGTATGTATATGTATATATACATATATATTCACACACACACACACTCACATTGAACATACCTAGTGAGTTGAAAAAAAAATTGTTGCAATGAAAATTAAGGTCTAAGTAAACGATAAACCAGGACAGTGAAAAATATCTAGAAACCCTCTCCCTGTCCTCCTGGGACAGGCATTGTAACTTGTGTGCTGCAGAAGCAATAATGAATGACAATGAGGGGACATAAACCGGACACAGAGTCACGTGCCTATAGTCCCTGCTACTCTGGAAGCCGAAGCAGGAGGATCAATTGAATGTGTTTCCATCCTGGAAATAGCAAGAGCCTATCTCAAAGAAACAAAAATCAATAAATAAGTAAAAGTAAAAATGAAATCCGGATAAGAATAGATGAGTTACAGACATAGTAAGGTTTTAACCATCCCTTTGTGGTATCCCAGAAGTGGCGGCGCTCACATGCTTTGTGGTGTCAGAGGAGGATCAACCACGTCTGCTGGGAGACATGAGAGAGATTCCACAAAAGAGAAAACACTCTCAGAGGTGATGTGCAAACAGGAGGTTGTTGGACAGGTAAGTGTGAAGGCACTAGTGAGTATGTGGAGGGCAGATAAGGCTATAAGAATGGATGCCAAATATGTGACAGAGCAAGCAAGAATCCAGCTTAGTTCTATAGAGCTGGACTGAAGTCCGAGGTCAAGCACAGAGGAATCTGGACTTAGATAGATGGTCCGAATGTAAAACTATACAGTTCCTAATCTCAGGCAGTGATAAACTTGCAAAGTCGTGACACAGGTGCCCAAAAAACATCAATTAAAATTTACTCTCTAACTGTAGCTGTTTTAAGGAACATATTGTTTCTAAAGTGTATGTACAAATGTGCATTCCTGTAATAATGTATATGGATTCCCTTGTCTCCAAGTCCTTACCAATTCTTGTCTTCATCTTTTACCTGAAATGGAACAAGAGCAAGGAGATCACTCACGGTGGTTTTAATTTTTCATTTCCCTGATGGTTAGAGATGCTGAGTATTGTTTCATATGCTCTAATGTCTTATCCACGGATAGGAAATTGAAAATATTTTGCATATATATGATGTAATATTACACCACCATGAACATGAGAGAAATCCTTTATTTGCCACAACATTGATAAACCTGAAAGTCATGATATTGAGTAAAATAAGCCTGACACAGAAAGACAAATTATGAACTATCTACCCATGGAATCTAAAAAAAATACTGAGCTCATAGACAGGTCTCCTTACATTCTCAAAGCTCATACCAGTATTCTCATGCTTCAGCTTCCTGAGGGGTGGGATTATGAGGTATGCACCACCACACCCTCCAACCATGGTATCCCTTTGACATAACATAGGTAAATTAAAGCTGTTATTCTCAATAACGAGATGAAGATGAAGGTTATTTATCCAAGGAGTAACTGTAAATCAGTTATGCAAGCTGGCTGTAAAGTACTGTATTTGTTACTTTCTCATTTTTGTGATAATATGCCTGACACAAAACAACTTAAGAAAGGAAGGTACCTGGAGAAATAGCTCTTCCTTTATAGGCACTTGCTTGCAAAGCCTGATGGCCTGGATTCAATTCCCCAGTACCCAAGTGAAGCCAGATGCACAAAGTGGCACAAACATCTTCAGTCTGTTTACAATAGCTTGAGGGCCTGGCATGCCCAAACTCATTCTCTCTTTCTTCCTCTTTGTTTCTCTCTTTCTCAAATAAATAAAATAAAATATATTTTAAAAGTTTTCGTTTTTATTTATTTATTAGAGACAGAGAGAAAGAGAAAGAGAGAGAGAGAGAGAGAACGGGTTCACCAAGGCCTCTATCCACTGCAAACAAACTCCAGAGCCACTATGTGCATCTGGCTTACATAGGAAGTGGAAAATCAAACATGGGTCCTTAAGCTTTGCAGGCAAGCACCTTAACCACTAAGCCATCTCTCCAGGCCTAAATAAGATTTTTTTAAAAATATTTTTTAAATTTATTTTTATTTTTGGAGAGAGAGACACAGAGAGAGACAAACAGAGAGAGAGGGAGACAGATAGAGAATGGGTGTGCCAGCAGTCTCTCAGCTGCTGTGAACGAAATCCAGATGCGTGCGCCCCCTTGTGGGCAAGTGTAGCATTGCGCCCTTGCGTCACTTTGCATCTGGCTAAACGTGGGACCTGGAGATTGGAACCGGGTTCTTATGCTTAGCAGGCAGGCGCCTTAACTGCTAAGCCATCTCTCCAGCCCCTATATAAAATATTTTTTAAAGGAGGAGTTTCTTTCAGCTTATAGATTAAGGTTGCAGTCTGTCATAAAGCAGTCGCATGGCAGCAGGAGTGACAGATAGGTTGTTCACATCATTCTCAGTCAGGGAGCAGAGAGGAAAAGTAGGAAGTGTGATGTGACCGGGCTCTAAAGCCTCATTGCCTGTCCTTGGTGAAAGAATTCTTCAAGGCTTCAGTTGCTAAAGTTTTGGTTTTTTGGTTTTTTTGTTTTGTTTTGTTTTGTTTTGTTTTGTTTTTCCCAACCTTCCCAAACAGTGTCACCAGTTAGGGACCAAGTCTTCAAACACATCAACCTAAGGGAGATATTTCAAATTCCAAGCACAACAGGTACCCTAAGTTCTCATGAGTAACCAACCAGCTCATTGTGAATGGTTATTCCATGGGTTAAAAATAAAGGACCCAGCCATCATTTCACTAAAATTTCAAACAGTGCAGTGTGCTTGCAGAGGCAGCCAGCAAACAAGAAACCCGGAACTCATAGATGCAGGTGTTCGTAACTTGTGAGAATTATGCCTGGGTTATTTCTGTTTCAGAAGGCCCATTGTTAATGCATCTGTTCCTGCCAGCCTAGATCCACAGCATTCATGTCACTGAGAAGTCAGTCTTCAATGCAGTGCTGGATAGACTCTGTACAACAGCAAAGCCAAGCTCCTCGTTTTTTTGTTTGTTTGTTTGTTTGTTTGGTTGGTTGGTTGGTTGTTATTTTTTGTTTTTATGGTTTTTTTTCTATTTGCTTCCTTGTCATTATGCATTCCACTCCAGAAGTTCTGTCCATCTTTCTGATGTCAGAGTCAGAGTTCTGCTCTTATCGCACCTGTTACAAACAGCCACCTGAAATGTCCCACAGTGCCAAATGCTAAGGTTTTGTCAGCTCTCCCATCATCTGAATTTATCTTTCACCTTGGGACTCCGGTGGTTCATCTTATTAATTAATCCAGCCAAAGACTTCATGGTTTATTTAGGCTCAATTCGTTATTGCTGCCAGTTACGTTCCTGCTCACGGGATTTATTGGCTAAGTCTAGTGAATGAACCGTGTGCTGGTTTTGTGGAGTGCAGGAAGAGGATCACGGGAAAGGTCTGGGGAGGCAGGTGCGGCTTGTTTGGCTAAATGTAATGGATTTGTGGCTATGTAGACTCTGGAGGTTTATGAAGAGCCCACACCTGGGATTTCTTCTCCCGAGAGCAGCACCTGCTTGGGATGAAATCCTCAGGCTGTAGGCAGGCACACCCTGGCAAATGGTTAGTGTCCTCTGCTTGAATTTCAGCAATTTCATGAACAACGGATGCCTAACCCCATAGGGCCTTGTAAAATCTTGATGGAAATCGTTGACAACCAGGCAGATTATTTATGCTGGGAAAGAGCCAGGTGAAAGTAATTGAAATGCAAATTTTAAGTACAAATGGTCACATTAAAAAAAAAAGGTTTGCTTTAAATTCCATAACAATCCAAGGAGCCGTTATAAATTTCCAATTGAAATCGGAAAGTCCCCCCTTACCTGCTGCTCCTGGTTGGTAGACCAGGCATAGCTGATGGCTTCATTATCTCTCTCCTGGGAGTTCGCCAGATGTTAGCGGTAGTAATGTAGAGAAGTGTCTGCTGGCATTGCTGCCTCTGACTTGATAGGAGGCAGAGATGGATGAAGAACCAAGAAGTGCTTTCAAAATTTCTCTGGACTGTGAAGTTTAGATTCCCATGGCTGTTGCTGTTTTAATTCCCTCTATAAGCCTATCGAGTTCTGAAATATTTCTTATTTAAATTACAAAAAAGTACTTTTCCCTGGTCTAATGAGCTCATTAAATCCTTTATGGATGAGGTCTCAATGAGGCATTTAGATTTTTGTTACATGGAATAATGTTCTATACCAGGGCCAGTGGACATTTTCTATAAAGAGCTAGAGAGTAAAATTTTAGTTCTGTGGGGCAAGTGCTCAATTTTGTTGCAATGTTAACGTGGTAAAGACACCACAAAAAATGAGTAAGGATGTCTTTCTTTCAATAACATTTTATTTACAAAAATAAGCAGTTGGGTAGTATCCAGAGGACCAGTTAATGAGTCCCCTTCTATATAGTGATTTTAAGTTTTTCTCATTATCTTCTATGTTGTTTTGCACATGAGAGGTAACTAGGATTTGTTGTGGCTATTAAAGGACTTGGTGTTAGATTTTGAAAATATAATTTATTTAAAGATGATATATAGCAACAAATCTATGCAAAGTCTTACAAGGAAATAAAGAGCTTGGTAAGCACTCATTCTTACCACATAATGTGAGCAAACATCAAAATGTTTTTAATAAGATATTGTCTTAAATGATTTTTCTTTTTTTTAAAAAAAAGCATGTCAAATGTAAAGATTTACTTAAGAACTACATAAAAGATAATCTATACCTCTGCAGACTTGGGAATCAATGCCTTATGTAGATATTTTGTGGCACTTTTATATTGAAAATGTAATAAAATGGTACAAAATTAGTTATTTTTTTTAATGAAAGAGAGAGTGCAAGAGCAAGTGAGAGAGAGAGAATTGCCACACCGTGGCCTCCAGTCACTGAAACTGAACTCCAGACACGTGCATCACCTTGTGCACATGTGCAATCTTGCGCTTATGTCACCTTGTATGTCTGGCTTACATGTGATATGGAGAGTCGGACATGGGACCTTAGGCTTCATAGGCAAATGTCTTAACAGCTAATCCATCTATTCAGCCCACAAAAGTATTTTAAAATATCTTGAATACATAAATATTTTGCAGGAAATTCACCTAGGTTTATGTTAAATCCTCAATACCAATAACTAATTGTAAAAAAAAGAAACGTGACATCTAGAAAGATTCCTCATTGGTTAAACACATTTGTTAGCAAAGCCTGATGGCCCAAGTCAATTCGCAAACTACCCACATATGCCAGATACAAAAAGTAGCACAAGTATTTGGCATTCATTTGCAATGTCAAGAGGCCCTGGTGCATGTGTACACACACACACACACAATTAAATGATGTTTTTAATAAAGAAATTTATATATTGGTGATGTTAGATCATTTCATTGAGTTTTTTGTTTTTAACTTAATACTAGATTACTAGTGAAGAATAGATCTTGTTTTAAAACTTATTAACAGGTTGGGAAGATAGCTCCGTGGTTAAATGTGTTTGCTTGCAATAACTGCTGGCCCAGGTTTGATACCCCAGTACCCATGCCAAGCCACAGCACGAAGTGATACATGTGTCTGAAGTTTATTTGCAGCTACAAGAGGTCCTAGTATACCCATTCTCTTTTCTCTCTCTCTCTCTCAATCTCTCTTCGTCTCCATGCAAATAAATAAAAATATTTTCAAAAACTTATTTAACTTTACTCTTTGAAGACATGTACTTGATGAGGCAGGATAAAGAGAAAGTGTAAGAAATCTATAAAAACCATATTTACTCCCAAATACTTTTGTCTCTTCCTCTAATATTCTAGAATACACACACACACACACACACACACACACACATATATATAAAATGCCATATATATATACACATATATATATGGATTGTATGTATATGTCTGTGTATGTATGTATGTATGTATGTATGTATAATTTATCCAATTATTCACCATCCACAAAATAATAATTGCCTTACATTCCTTTGCAGAGACTTTAGGTCAGAATCCACTGAGAGCAGAAAAAACCTCAGCTCCAGTCACAGACCCTAGGGATGGAAGAACAAGCAGGGAAGAAACTGGCTCCTTCAATAACTTCACCAGGCAGAGGCACCTGGGCCAGTCTGGGCTGTTCACCTCCAGGCTGTTATCTTATTGAAGTCATCGCTTGTTTCTGCTGTGCAATGGCAGTATTGACTTTTCCCTCTCTAAATCACCAAATATCTGAAACACAGCTTCCATCATGGTCTTTTCCTTTGGGAAAAGCTGTTCATCTTGGTACTGTGATGGTTTTAGAAACGGAGGCTTTTAACTATAATCTTTACAACACTGGTTCACCCCCTCTCTTAGATCTTGCTATCTGCATATTTCTGGAAATGCATCCATGCAAGAGAATTTTAAGAACAGTGTGATTTTCTTCTTACACTTCACAGAGGCACACATTACACTTGATGATGTATTCTTCAAGCTTAAATTTATGGCACATTTTTTTGAGGCATTCACTGTCAATTCAGCTACATTGCTATTTTAGACTGTTTTATGATGTCCATTTTTCTCAGCCTGACACTCCAGTGGGTCCTAACACACACACATACACAGTCAGTGGGGAAGTCAAACAGTAAAAAATCCTGAGCTATCAATCATGCAACAAGCACTTACTGAGTGCCTTCTAGAGGCTTGTTCCTCTGATGGGTGAGAATGATACAGAGAAAGGTAAAACATGGTACCTGGCATCAAGGCAAGCAGGCTATGATGTTGCTAGTCAGTAAGAACACACACACACACCCTAATATCACTAGAAAACATATGATAATTCCCTCTAGGTTCACATGGAGTATTACATGGTAATGGTTTAGAGGAAAATGAATGCATAAATTTAAAGCTCCCGAAAAATCCTGCTAGCTCACTTCAGGATCCCATCACTGTATTTGTAGTACTTTTCCAGATATTTAGACATAATTCCTTCAGCATTATCTAATTAATTTGGTCTATACATGATGAGCTGCCACCCATAAAAAATAAAATTAAGCAAGGCTTTTGCTTTAGGTTTGTTGATCATTTTATATGATAGCTCAACACTATTTTTTAATATTTTATTTTTATTTATTTATTTAAGACATAGAGAGAAAGAAAGGAAGACAGAGAGAATGGCACTCTGGACCTCCAGTTGCTGCAAATGAACTCCAGATGCATGTGCCACCCTATGCATCTGGATTACATAGGTCCTGGGAATTGAACTTATGATCTTTAGCTGTTCAGGCAAGCACCTTAACCGCAAAGCTATTTATCCATCCCGATAGTTCAATATTCTTGACCCATAAAGAATTGGCCTAAGTATGATTGTGATCTGTGCAAAATTACATCTATAATCATGTACTGGTAGAATATTTCTGGGAAATGCAAAATACTGAAGGAGAAATGATAGCCTGGTTTGTTAGTGGAGAACTTAGCATTGTTACCCAGTCCTTCTAAGGAGAGAAAATTGCCATTTTACTTTCCAGAATCTATCAATCTATTTCCAACTTGCTTGGTTTGCCAATGAAAAAGTACTTGCATGAGAATTTCAATACAGAAAAGATTAATCTTAGGCCATCAGTCTCTGGACGGAGTTAAAGGCAGATGTGTGGATGCAGGACATGTTCCCGTTAGCTCCTGGAGAGTGCTTCACAAGTCTAGACTTCCCTGTTGTAGACTGAGAGACGAGGCAGATTCTCAGAAATGCTTCCAAACTATTACCAATTCTAAATATTGAACACCATCTGCTTGTGGCTCAGGTCTCAGTAACAAGGTCTTCCCTGATCACCAGTGATAGCTCCCTTGATCTGATCTGTCCCAGTCCTGGCTACGTTACTGCAACCCTATTCCATTCTCTAAACTCTTTCCTGAAACCACATCGCGCTTCTGGATGTGTTCTGAGTGAACGCCAGTGGCCGCGGAGGGGACTCCGCAGATACATGATAACGTGATAGAAGACCGTTCTTGTGTTGTCAGCCCCAGCCCTTCCTCTGCAGGGAAATGAACAATGCATGCCTGTGCCCAACTCCAAACATAAGAGCTCACTTGACAACATTAAGATATGAATGTTGCTGGGTCCAGGACTTAAATGGGAGTCAAATAGGATTCACGACAGAAATTCTGGTTTACAAGACTCAGGAAAAAAAAAAAAAAAGATGCCTACAAGGAAGAAAAATCAGATAGCATCTGACCTGATCATGAAAGGTCCAGGCATAACAAGGGAGAAGACTAAAATAATTAAAATAAATTAAATTAAATGATAAAAAAAGGGATAGGGAAGTCCGTGCTGCTAATAAAATGATATTACTGTGTAGAAACCAGAGTAAAGATTACTTTAGATAAAAGCAGCACCAATTATCTTGATAAGGTTTGAAAAGTCAGAGCATGCAAGGAATTGGATTTTTTTTTTTTTTTTTTTTTTTTTTTATCCTCACATCCCATTCTAAAGAGCCTTAGATCCGGTAAGGCTCAGAAATGCCATGGGTGTCAATGCTTCAAGTTTCCATTTTCAGAATGCTTGTTCCTTTCTTATCCACCTTCTTACATATTCTTTTAACCATCAAAACCTTAGTTGTACTGTCATGCACATTAAGTATTGCAGTGAGCTGGACATTACAATCCCTCCATACAGGAAAGTACAGGAAAGAGGAAGGGAGGATGCTGTCATATCACCTGATAATTTGCAGCACCTTAAACTGTGTCTGAAGAGTTACTGCTCAGGGACTGAGCCCCAAGCACCTGCTTAAGCAAGCATGGTGGGATCAACAGGGCGGGCTCATTTTTATGAACTTTAAAATTGATGGTGAATGGTATCAATTTTTAAAAAAGGAAACCTAAAATAAGGAGAAAACATTTGTAAATAACAGACCTAGTGAATTATTTATACCCCAAATATATAAAGAACTTCCTAGGGTTGGAGAGATGGCTTAGCAGTTAAGGCACTTGCCTACAAAGCCTAAGAACCTAGGTTTGATTCTCCAGTACTCATATAGCATAATGTGGTAGATGAATCTGAAGTTATTTATTTTTATTTTTTTTATTTTTGCAGTGGCGAGAAATCCTGGTATGCTTATTCCCTCTCTCTCTCTCTCTCTCCAATAAATAAATAAAATAAAAAAGAACTTTCATAACCAGACAACTAACACAATTTAAAAATGAGTAAATGAAGCTGGGCGTGGTGGCACACACTTTTAATCCTAGCACTCGGGAGGCAGAGGTAGGAGGATCGCCATGAGTTCGAGGCCACCCTGAGACTACATAGTGAGTTCCAGGTCAGCCTGGAATAGAATGAATTCCTCCCTTGAAAAAACAACAACAACAACAAAAAGACTTGAATAGGCTCTTTTCCTAAGATAATATACTTAATACCAACAAGGATATGAATAGCTGATCAAAATCTCTAATGATCAGATAACTACAATCAAAATTATAAGTGAGCTCTCAACATGTATATTTTGAAGGTCTCCTATCACAGAACAAAAAAAAAATAACAAATGTTGGTAAGAATATTGAAATACTGGAAATTTTGGTCACTCTTGGACTCGTGATGGGATTGGAAAACTATGAAACCACCATCGGAAAGAAAACGGGGGATCATTAGAAAATAAAATAGAGGACTGGAGAGATTGCTTAGTAGTTAAGGTGCTTGCCTGAGAAGCCTAAGCATCCAGGTTCAACTCCCCAGTACCCATATAAGCCAGATACGCAAGATAGAGCATGTATCTGGAGTTCATTTGTAGTAGCAAGGGGCCCTGGTGTTCCCATTCTCTCTCTTTCTGTCTCTCTTTCTCTTAAATAAATAAATATTTGAAAGTAAAATGGAATGACCAGATGATGTAGTAATCACACTTCTAGAAATCTATGCAAAAGAATTGAAGTCATGGACAAAAGATATACTTGCATACCAATGTTCATAGTAACATTATTTATAAAGCCAGACTGACAGCCACCAATACTCCCATTGATAGATGAATGGAGAAATGGAATGTGGAATGTAAGACAGAACATGTAACACATGTGACGGTCTGGATGATATGTGACTGTGAAATTACATATCAGTGACAAAACACAAGTATGAGATCCACGTTCATGAAGGTAATAGAAACAGAACATAAAATGATGGTTTTGAGGTACGGGATGGGGAGAACTGTGTAGTCAGTGTTCAGTTTTACATGGTGCAAGTTTTCTAGAGATTACCAATCTCAATGTGAATATAATTTGCTGAAATCAAACATCAGAAAGATTTAAATTGTAAATTTTAATTTTATTGTGGGTTTGCTTCAATTAATAAACATAATTAAAAATCATACTTTTTCAGCACACTGGGTAGTATAGCTGGAATGGGAACTGTTTTCCTATAGGTTCATTTGTTTTAAAACTTGGCTCTCAGCTGGCCATGCTATTTTGAGATTTGTGGAACCTTTTAATGGCAGAGTCTTCTCTAGAGGAAGGAGATCCGTAGGGGTGAGCTTTGAGATTCAACAGCTCAGCTCTGATTCATGTCCCCTTCTCTGTGTCTCAATCTTCCCAGACATAGCAGCCTTTCAAACCTGGTCTCCATACCTAGAACCAGTTCTGCCGTCACATGTTCCTTGCATCTCCTCTAACTATGGGGCCAAATGAGCCCTTCCTCCTTTTAAGTCCTTTTATATCAATCACTTCATCATAACAATGAGAAAAATAAGAAAGACCTTGCCCATAAAAGGAGCGAAGCGCCCCCCACAACAACAGGATTTGGTTTTTCAGTTAGTCATATTTACTAATGGCTCTGTTTTCGTGAGAATGACATCAGCTCATATGTTTAACACACACACACACACACACACACACACACACCCTTGCTGAACTTCATTACACTTTTGTTCATTACATTTAAATGAAGATAACACAGCGGCCCTTCCTTTCAGGACATCACAAGCAACTAAGCGAACAGATAATTATAACACCATCAATCTAAAACAAATGAGTATAAGTTAAAAGCTTGGTGATAGAAGTATATGGACAATATGAATAGGGGTTTATTAACTGTCAGGCAGAAAGCTTTGAAGAAGACTTAACACCAACAGCACTTATCAGAAAAATGGGAGAGAGGGATGAGGGATAATGGGTTCTAGTAAGGAGACCATGATGGGTATCTGAGGAAAACGTACAGCATGCAAGGAAGTATCTTTCAGCATTTCTGGATTAGCACAAGAGAGAAGAGCATACAGGATGGATTTTCAGCCAAGAATAGGGCTAGGTAACAAGGAGTCTTAGATCAGAGTAAGAATGTTGGATTTCATATTGCGAGAGGGGAGTTTGCACTTAGGGAGGAGAGTTGTAAGTTTAAAATTGTTTATGGATGGTAACATCAAACTTTTTATTTTAGAAAAACCTTACTAGTAGTGGCATAAAATATAGTTTGGAGAAGTTAAGGCTATATCAGAGAGAATGGGATCAATTAGGGAAAAAGTCAACCATTTCACATTAAGGATTGCAAAGGCAAACAAGCACCATAGCACAGATGGAAATATTCATAGAATATGCTTGTAAATTTTGTCTGGAGAGATGGCTTAGCAGTTAAGGAACTTGGCTGTGAAGACTTAGGACCCTGGTTCAATTGCGCAGTACCCACATAAGCCAGATACAGAAGGTGGTGCATGTGTCTGGAGTTCATTTGCAGTAGCTAGAAGCCTTAGTGTGCCTATTCTCTCTCTCTCAAAAAATTAAAATTTAAAAAGTGTACCTGTAAATTTGATAGTAATTTATAAAGTTAACTTTATAAGATGGGATATTTAGGTCACATACTAGATAAAGGAGAGGAGAAATCCAGTGTTTCATAATTCTCTAGTATCTTTATTATTTATCTGGGAAGAAAAACAAACTTTGGACAATGGAGAAAGAAAATACTCTAGAGCTCCAGCATTAAGTCAATAATATTGAGTTAGGCCCTTGATAAGATACCTCTGGTCATGTAAATGCACAGGAAGCAGTTGAACACATAACTTGGGACCTGAAGGACAATACTGGGACCAAGAAGATGCACTAATGGATGATGTTCCTTAGGGAACACAGGCATAACAAAATGAAAGGCATAGAGAATCATGTGTACCTAAATATGCAAGAATTCAAGAGAAGTGTGCAATGATGAAGACCACAGTAATATATGAGCTGAATGTTATAATATTATCAATACTCTCCATTATTTTACTCAAAGAAAACCAGCATATGAACACTCTGAGCCATGTTTATTTTTCAGAAGATATATGGCTTTTATATGAATTTCTTGCCTAAAGACAGATAGAGATAGTAAAGCATTATAATGGTTATTACCAATAGATGGCCAGCTTACCATCTTATGAATACTCAGCACTTCAGATACCTCACTTATATGTGTGTATCTTAAATATGATTTGCCTCATGATCCTTCTATTTCCTGTATCTATGCTCAACAGAGAGACTATCAGTCTTTTATCTAACATGGCTCACTGGTCTGCAGTTTCCATAGCAAGACATGTTATGAATTATGTTTGTATCTCATGCTATTTACTATGTGTGAGTTTCCAGAATGTTCACAACTGATTCCCCACACATGCTTAGCATAAGTCATGAGTTTCTTTCCATTTTCATTCATCCACATGTGTATATTTGTTAGTAGCATAACTTCGGATTCTAAGTTAAGGCAGCAACATCATATCATGAGTGAATGATAGTGAAATTATGAGCCATGATGTACACAAGTCCTAGAAAGAGAGAGAGAGAGAGTTCAGTGAAATAAATGAAATCTTGACAAACTGCATAGGTTTAATCTCTACTACTGAGAAAAAGCTTCTGTTTTCTATTAAACCATAATTAATAGATAATTGCTTTTATTCAAATGTGTAAGCATCTTCAATATGTTTATAAATATCTCTCAGAGTGATCTTTGGAAATATGATGCAAAAAGTTGTTAAGTGCTATGGCAGTTTAAATAGATGCTCCCCAATATATTCAAGATTTTACTAAAGTTTGTAATTTAGATCTGCAGCCACCTGGCTGGAGGAAGTGTCACTGTGGGTAGATCCTAGGGTGCATCCCTAAGGTGTGGTGGTGGATTTTGAATTCCAGTCTAAAGATATGCAGAGTGCTTGAGTTTTCCTGGAGTTCAAGAAGTATGTATACTTGCTTATAATGGTTTGTGGCTTCTCTCTCTCACTCACTGCTTGGTCTTGTGAAAGAGGGCCACCTTCTGCCATTATGGAACTTCCCCTTGATCTGTAAGATTCAATAAATATCCCTTCCTCTGAATAACTGAAAGATCATCCTAGCAACCTGAAGCTTTCTGCTACAGGATTGGTATCAGAATGTGGGGTGTAGCTGAGATGAATCTGACCATGTGGATTTTGTTCTTTTGGAACTTTTCTTTTTTTTTTTTTTTTTTTTTTGGTTTTTCAAGGTAGGGTCTCATCCTTAGCTCAGGCTGACCTGGAATTCACAATGTAGTCTCAGGGTGGCCTCGAACTCATGGCGATCCTCCTACCTCTGCCTCCCGAGTGCTGGGATTAAAGGCATGCGCCACCACGCCCGGCGGAACTTTTGTTTTGGAAGAATGGGAATGGACTTACTACTTGCAACTGAAAATGCCTTCCTGCACAGTAAGTCAAGTTTTATGGGCTATTCTGATGAGAGTTTGAGAATGCGAAGTGAAGAGAGAACTGCATTTGGAAGCTTGACTTATCAACTTTCGAAGGGAAGAAATGATGGCATAAAGCCTTGCTTGAACTGGGCTATTGGCATAAGGGCTGGCTGTTACAATTAATTTTTACCCTGAATTAAGAATATGGCTGTGTTCTGCACACCTGGTACTGGTTTTGGAAGCATGGAAAATGCATGGAGTGGGTCATGAAGTGCACATACAGTTTCAGGAGCCACTGCTGAGATGCAGCATGGGGCAGGGTGTGATGACCCTGACAGGCAGACAAAGCCATTGGAAGATGTACTGTGGAGTGCAGTGGAGACCCAAGGATCTTTGTATATTCCAGACTGTGCAAGGGCTACCATGGTGGCTGTTGGTTTGGGATCAAAGTTTTCCCTGAATATTTAGCCCAGCTGGATGGGTGGAATTGGAAAATCTAGAGACTGTCAGTCATTGGTTGTGATATCAGACTTGAACTGCACAAATTTGATGTTTGCTTGATGGTTGTAGAGTTTGCATTGTTCCCCTCTCTCTCTATTATGCCTTATAGTGGTAGAAAATGCTTACCTTGTGCCTTTATATGTTGAAAGAATATAACTTGTTTTGATTTTTGAAAGGCTGACAGCTAAGAGACCATCTTAACTCTGAGGAGACTTGGGGCTTTGGGATTATGTTTGGTTGGTAAACACTGTAGGAACCTTTGGGTTTGACAAAGTACAATGTGAGGTAGTTATGAATCTATTGGGGTCAGGGGCAGAATGTGTTCGTTTAAATCGATGGCCCCCAATATATTCAGGATCTTATTAAAGTTTGTAATTAGATCTACAGCCACCTGCCTGAAGGAGGTATTACTATGGGTGGATCCTAAGATCCATCCCTAAGGTGTGAGGGTGAATATGGAATTCCAGTCTAAATATAATCAGAGCACATGAGTTTTGCCTGGAGTTTCAGAAGTGTGCTTGCTTGCTTATGCTGGCTTGATTGATCTCTTTCTCTCTTTCTCTCTCTCTCTCTTTCTCTCTCTCTCTCTTTCTCTCTCTCTCTCTCTCTCTCCCCTTGGTCCTATGAAAGAGGGCTAACTTTGTCTGCCATTATGGAACTTACCCTGGATCTGCAAGCTTCAATAAATATTCGTTCCTCCATAACTGTGCCTGAATCTGAGGCTGCCTGCTACAAGTACCCACTGGGTAAACTCCTGACAAGGAAAGGGTTTAAGCAATAAAAATTTAAAATGATATTATCCAAAGGTCTTGCTCTCTTTCTCTTCCATTCTCTCTCTTTCTCTTCCTCCCACTCTCTCCATACAGAAAATAAATATAAATGAGGAATAATGGTCTTTTGTATTCACTTAAGTGATAATTATACTGACCGATTCCATTGTCACAAAAAAATATTTTACTGCGCTCTTTTGAGAAACACTTGAGACATTTACCATCAACCTTCATAACTGTGTGTGACCAGTGTTCTACATGAATAATGATATCGGAAGAAGAAAAAAATTCCTTCCCCTAAATGCTTACATACATAGTAACTGTAGTGGGGACCTGTGTCAAACAATGGTGTACCTTCAGATGTATAGAAAATAAATCAAAAAATAATCTTATTGTGCATCAAATTATTCAATTATAGCAGATACTAAAAGACTCAGAAACAATTTCCTAACATGCTAAAAGATTCAAAGGCAAATACTGTGTGTATAATCTCGCCACCTGTAGCTGCAACTTTAAAGATGAGGCAAAGGAGAAGGGAACTATGAACACTGCTCTGAATTCATTCTAGAGCACAGAAATTACCAAAAGCTGTTCAGAGTGAACAAGGAATGGCAGAAGTAACAGGGTGACTTCCTTATAATGCTGCACAATCTCATATAATTTGAATCAATTAATAGCTAACATGGAAATTGGAGCTTTGTGGCCAGCAGGGAAATTGTGGGAAAATGTCTTATTGATCCAATAGATGCCTGTCATGCAGAGGGGATTAATGCACTGAGACCCCGTGGCCAGCAGGGCATTGTGTTCTGTTTGGGTAGGGTTTTCATGACTATCCCATTTAATATCACTCAAATGCAAAAGCTAGTTGGCCACTGTGGTGATTTGCTGTCTTCTCTCTCTCTCCCTATCTCTCTCTTTTCTCTCTTTTGGCCTTGTCTATGTTACATATTCAAGTGAAAAATCAAATCAGGCTTATGAAGTGTAAACCGGGTAACTCAGCCACAGCATACATGAAACGGTAAACCTCCTCTCGTGGATTAGTATTTTAGGATTCAATTTTTTTTTTCCTGGTCAATGTTAAAAGTACAGAAGTTTATCATCAAGTTGCAGATGTCTTTTTCACTAAATGGACAGACTACATAAATAGCTTTAAAAACCATTTCTAAGAAAAGAATGACTCTCTTTCCTTCCCTTTCACTTGAAGAGAATCTTGGCTGAAATAATGATGGAGCTGTTAGCCTTAATTCCTTTGTCTGCAGAGTGCTAAATCCTCCATCTACCAGCCATCAGCTATATATCCTTTTGGATACAACTTGCATTAAGTCTAGAGGTTCCTAGGCTGCCAGTCTAATGGCATCAAAAACTAATATAAGAACTAGTCTTCTAGAGCGAACATCAAGTGGCAACCCTGTGAAGAATGATTCTAACCCCCACAAAGCAATGCCAGAATAGCAAACATTTGACTCCAACTAAGTGAACATAGGCTTTTCTAATACAATTTTTAAAACAAAGCTAAGTCTCAATTGTTATTTTACCTACTACATTGTATGACATTGCTTTTTAGTGCAGAAAAACTAGCAATCATCTTTTACACATATATTTGGACTGTTTATATTTTTTAAGGGGGAAATTTTGTATAATAGATAAGTAGCTATTAAACTCAAGGTGAGTGCCTTTTTTGTTATTGTTTGTTTGTTTTGAAGCAGGGTCTCACTTTAGCCCAGGCTTTCCTGGAACTCATACTGATCCTCTTATCTGAGCATCCTGAATGCTGGACTTAAAGGAATGAGCCACCATGCCTGCATGCCACCTTAACTGTTGACGAAAACATAGGGACATGTTCCCATGTAATCTTTTAGTTTCAAAAAAAAAAAGTTAAATCCATATTCAAAATGTATATGTGTGGGAATGATATAACATGTTTAATAATTATATTTGTGAAATGCATTTCTAACACTCCACATTCTGTCTTTCAAATGAGTGTAGCTTCTTCTGAATAATTGCTTACATATTGTGATTTTCTCTTTTTTTGTTTGTTTGCTTTTATTTACTTATTTGAGAGTGCCAGATACAGAGAGAGAGAGAGAAAGAGAGAGAGAATGGACTCACCAGGGCCTCCAGCCACTGCAAACGAATTCCAGATGCATGCGCCACCTTGTGCATCTGGCTTACGTGGGTCCTGGGGAATCGAGCCTTGAACTGGGGTCCTTAGGTTTCACAGGCAAGCGCTTAACTGCTAAGCCATCTCTCCAGACCCCATGTTGTGATTTTCAAATGCATTAGGCAACTCAATAAAAATGCAACTGATAGAATGAACATGCAAAAAAGGGTTGGTGATGGGGGGGAGATTTATTAAATCAGGTCACAAGAGACAGGATAGCCAGTCCTACAACAACAGCTATCCATAGACCTGAACTTTGAAGTATCTGGAAGTTTCTCAGGACACAGATGAGAGGCGGACCAAAGAATCACCAGGCCCAGGAGGTGCTCAGTCTTCAAGATTGCATGCAAGCTGAAGGCTCCAAGAACTAGGCAAGGTCTCTCAGCCCACCAGGCATGCAGCAAGGGGAGCCAGGTGGAAAACATGCAGCACGTTCTGGGGCTCCCCGGAAGCTCCCTTACAGAGCATCCCCACAGTGGTAGCGCTGCCCTTTTTCTAAAGAAGGACTTTCTAGATCAGTCAATCTTGCCTGGAAATGCCTTCCCTGATTCACCCAAGAAGTCTCTCATTCCATTCATAAATCAAGACAAATTGACAATAAATCCAAGCATCCCAGCAAGGGCAACTAACCAAATCCCTCCTGGGAGCATGGTTCTGTGTCTCCTGGTAACCCTGTTTTCAGCAGGTTGGATTTAGGTTGCTAAGTACAGTGAGCCTCAAAAACCCCGAGAAACTCCTTTAAAATCAATGCCGAGTGTCTTTTATTTCCAATCTGCCAAGCAACAGAGTAAAAGCGGATAGTTTGTTTTGGTTTCTTTTCTAGCTAACTTGGCCTAGACTGAACCTCTGGGGAGAATGAATGTCCCTGAAGGCATCTTGGTTTTCATGATGAACCGTGGGCAAGTTAAAGGGAGATGGTAACTCTGGAAGCACAAGTTGAATCTGCCCAAGGACCAGGCATAGAGGCTGCTTTCCTTATGATCTGTCCTCTCCATGGGAACAGGAAAGCCCCCGAGGCCATCCGTGCCTCCTAGGAAAAGCATTATCAGTCTGGGGCTGGGGAGATGGCTAAATGGTTAAAGGTGCCTGCAAAGTTTACAGGCCTGGTTCAGTCCCCCAGAACTCACATAAACCCAGATGCACAAAAGAGTATGTGTTTTGGAGTCTTCACAGTAACAAAAAGTCTTGAAGTACCCACCGCCCATTTTCCTCCTTCTCTTTCTCTCCTCTTCCCTCCCCCCTCTCTTTCCCTCTCTCTCTCTCTCAGTCTCTCTCTCTCACATATAAATAAATAAAAATATCTTAAAAGAAAATTTAAGCATGACAATATTTAGTAGCAATATCCATGGTGTCATATTAAAGATTGTTTTTTTTTTTTTTTTTCTTTTTTTTGGCTTGACCTTTGGAATTCTTACCTTTTCAACCAGATCTACTTACATGTTGTTGAAAAACAAAGAAATCTTTGCAGCTGACTCCATCCACAAGACAGCAGCGGGATTTCAGAGAAGAGCACAGGGATGCTTTATTGTGACTCTCTCAGGTAAGGGGTTGCATACTACGGAGTCATAATGTTGACAATATTAGCACTTGACAAACAGCATAATTAACTCTCTATGTTTAAATAAACTAGTGAGAATTCATAAACTAAGATAAAATATGCACTATGTGATTAAGGCAGCTAACTGTCTTTTTTGGTAAACAAGCAAACGCAGCTTCTGTGTTTTGTTTTCAGTGCTATAATATCATTTTAAAAGTGCCATGTTTCTCAGGAGGCATGAATAAAGGCACTACATCCATCTTTGTCAATTTCTTGGAGGAGTCATTAGTGAAATGTCACCTTCCAAATTTCTCACACCTTGAGTACAAAAAGTTTTTGCTTTTAAAAATAGCAACAATGAAGACAGCACCATTGCATCATACAACAGAAAAACTGTGCTATTATAGAAGAACTATAATACAAAAGTTGCTGTTGGAATTGTCACTGTTATTATGTGATGAAATGTACCTCAGCAATACCCCTTTCCATTTTTAAACATATCTAAAAGAATATACAGTAGCAAATGTAATTGAGAGAGCCTGCATGAGGTAATTACTACTTGGAAATTATTTTGTTTTTTTTAAATGCTATGAAGTAAAATTTAAAATCAAAAAAGCTACAGAATGTATTTTGCCCCCCAAACTATACAAGTGGGAAGTAAAAAACAAGATAGGGTGACTGCCTCACAACCATCATTTACAATGTGCAAGTGGAGAAATCAACTCCAAATACAGAATTCCAAGATTGTAAGTATTCAAGAGAGTTATTGAATTTAGTTTTCAGAGAGAGTAATTTGCACTTTCAAAATAGTTTCAGTAAATTATGTACACTTCAGATATTTAAAAAAACATATTTTAATTTATTTTTATTTGAGAAAGAGAGGGAGAAAGAGGGAGAGAATGGGTGTGCCAGGGCCTTCGGCCACTGCAAATGTACTCCACATGCACGAAACAGCTTGTGCATCTGACTTACATGGGTCCTGGGGAATCGAACCTAGATCCTTTGGCTTTGCAGGCAAATGCCTTAACTGCTAAGCCATCTCTCCAGCCCAAGATATTTTTTTAAGTTCATATAGTAGAAAAAAAAATATGAATTTGATGTTAAAACTTGTAAAGATGTATTTCTGTGGAGAAGGTTTTCTGTTTGTCTTCTGGTAAGGATTAATGTGGGCTAGAACCAACTGAGGGCTCCTCTCACGGTCACTGTTCTCCTTTCTCTGGGAATTGCACACTCCTCAGAAACAGTCCATTTACCAAGCTCCTCAGTGTCCCATCATTAGTTCAACAGATCTGGGGCACTGAGGGCAGCACAAAGACAAAGTGCCTAACCTCCAGACTATTGTAATCTCACCAGCGACCATCACCATGGAGACAGGATGTCATCAGTGCTGGCAATGGATGGAAGCCACTTTGTTCTGAGCTCTGTGACATCACATCCTTTTTGGTTTCTATCTGTAATGCTGCTGGAGCAACTCACCACAAATTTCGTGGGTTCAAACAACATGGCTTCACTTTCTCCTAGTCTACTAGAATCTGACGTCAAAGTGTCACCTGAGGGTGCAGAATGTTTCTATGTCTCCTATAATTCTATAGGGCACCTGTAGAATATGAACTTGGCTCCATCCTATACCTTCAGTGCCACCTCTACAGCATGCTCTCTCTCCCCTGGTTCTGGTCCCTTCTTAAATCTTCTCTCTCTATTCTGACACTCATTCCTAATTTTATAAAGTCCTTTGCAACTATACTGAATTGATCCATAAACTCAACCTGGAATCATTAGCTAATCTTGAATTGTTTATCACATCTGCAAAGTAACACATTCATAGATATTTGCAATTAGGTAATAGACATTTTGAGGGTCTTTATTAAACTTAGCTTAGATATGAATAATTTTTGCATCTTAATCTTAAAATCTTTAAAAAAATATTTTCCATAATCCCAAGTTATCCTTCCATATGTCAACTCTCTATGTAATTGAAGGCATTATGTTGATCATACATAAATGCAAATTTTCTGTGAAATAAAATTAAGTATAATATACAATGGACTGTAGTATTGATAATAACATACTTTGGATGTAAATGACCCATATTGGATTTTCAAATTTTGCAAGTGTTATATTCTTTTTGGTATTGAAATAGAATTGCAAATTATTTGAGTACTATCGCCAATTTTGAAAACAATGTGTACATATGTAAAAGAGTAGATTTATATGGCCTGTCCATCATAGATAACTAGTGATAAAACACACACACACAATATGTATGTCTTTGCACACTTGAGTTGGAATATTTAGAGTTTACCTTGTATGAACTCCTAATTACCCAATTGATGAAACTTAGGGCCATGGGCTTACCATTGCTCAAAATTTATATAATTCCTCTATTATTGCAGTTGAGTGTTGCAATTCTCTTGACAGTGTAAATTAATGAAATACTATAGCACTCTAATTGATGGCTTTCTCAGTCTTCTTCATAAACCATTATTACTCTCTGTCTGCTGGGGATTTTAATCTTTAAAAATTTCATGGCATCGTCAGAACTTGAGACAGATGTTCAGAAATAATTTTCAATTATATGTAATTTTTTGGCAAGTGTAAGGTAGTTTGGGAGAGACAATAGGAATCAAGTCCCACTTTCATGAGGTGTGTCACCTTGAAAGGATTCAAGATTCCTGGAGGCATTTCCTTTCACTTCTGCAGACCCCACTAGACCCAACTCACATCACATGAGCGTCTTCTTTTATCTGAAAACAAATTAGCACATCTGGTTTGAGGTGCTACACTAGGCATTTTTCGTGTTATGTATTCATTCAATGAACACTTAGTGAATTTAACAGGAAAATTCTGTGCGAGCGGATAAGGATATTGGGTAAAATAGTATTTTCTTATTTTCTTGGAAATCCAGGTCCAATGTGAACAGATCTATGACTACAATATAATTATCCTGATTGACGAAAACTAATGCACTGAGAAACAGCCTCCCCATACAACGTGTGTATGTGGGGGGGGGGGTATGTGGGGGGGGGTAGTACCTATTGTGTAGTGTCCGCACAGGTGTGAGCAGATGTGCATGCCCCATGCATTCAAATTTGGAGACCAGAGGAGGTCAAGAGTCCTCTTCTTCTTCTTCCAGTACGTTTCTTAAGAAGGGATCCCTCTCTGAAACTGGAACCACCCTTTTCCCTACATTAATTCTCTGACCTCTGATGCCCAAGGAACAAGGGTAACAGGTACCTGTGGCTACTCCCAGCTGTTTAATTAGTACCCTGGTCATTTTGTTCAAAAAACAGTTATATGGCAATCTTGTTAAGATGTAAAATGTGTGTCTAACCTAACAAAAATGATATATTGTATCTTTTTGTTCAACTGAAAGGTAGAAAACAAAAGTATTTGATTGCCTATAACTTACATCAGCTATGCTAATGTAAAGATAACAGTAAAGCCAGAACACTCACTAGAATTCCATCTTGTACATGTATATGAAAGTTACTGCAGAGTAGTTGACCTCCTCTCACCATTTTAAGTGGTGTATATACCATGCATTACCATGCACTACTCACCCAATCTCAAGTGTTCCCATCTCGAAGTAAATTTGTTTATGAATATAAACTTGAAACACAATACAAACTTGACAAAAACGGATAATCATCTTTATATGGTAAGTGTTACAATGGACCAGATGGCTTACAGAACAGCCATGAGACAAAAATAATTTGAGAATCCATCTAAGCCTATGTTCAATAAAGTTTGATTTGATTAAAAAAAAAAGAAAACAGAAACAGAAAGAGGAAGGGCATACATAGAGCATGGTGGGTCAAATGCATGATATGGCATAGCAGGTTGAGTTAGCCCAGTTGATTCTATACCACTGCAAGAAAAAAGAAAAAGAAAAAAGAAGAATTCTAGGGACTCAGTATCTAGAACACAAATGAGGAACTGTGACTTTTATCCTGTGAGCTACCCTGAGTCCCCGGAATACTGAAATCATGATACACTCTATACAATAGAATGATGTCTATGGTTTCAGGTGGGAGAACGCCTACAATGCTCTGACCTTCTCCAGACTCTGAAGTATTCTAGAAGGGTGATATTTAACAACGTGATGTCAGAGTTGCTTGAACTCCATTGTTTAGTGAGCTCACTAAATGGGAGGTCCCCACAGTAGGAGAGAGGGAAGAAGTCAAGCTGGCTGCCTGCATTCATCTGCCTTTCTACCTGCTTGTCACAAGCTCACAGCAACCCTTGTTCAACTTCAGTCATCTGTTATTGAGTCCCTCTGTTGGGGTACCACAATATTCATTTCTGTCCCCTGCCTGAGGTTGTGTAATGGGGTCTCTTAACTCCACCATAGTCCTCTAATGTAAATGGACCTGTCATATTCCGCCAATTTGTATCCTTATGACACAAGGACATAGATAGCATTGTACTCATCTCCCAGATGAAAAGGCCTCAATTATAAGTTACAAAGTTTGCCAACATCCTTGTAGCTGGGAGACCCATAAATGAAGCAATGAAACACCCCTCTCTTTATGGAAAGTCAGTCTTTTATTATTTAGGCCAGCTTCATGAATGCATGAATGCTACCAGACAGCTGTTCAAAAAAAAAAAAAAAAATGGCTGGAGAAATGGCTTGGCGGGTAAGGCGCCTGCTGGCCAAGCCTAAGAACCCTGGTTCCACGTTTAGCCAGACTCAAAAGTGATGGAAGGGCGCAATGCTGCACTTGCCCACAAGGGGGCACATGCCTCTGGAGTTCATTCACAGCTGCTAAGAGGCCACTGGCATGCCCGTTCTATCTCTTTCTCTTTCTGTCTATCTCTATCTCTCTCTGTGTGTCTTTCTGTGTCTTGCAAATAAATGAATAAATAATAAAAAATATTCTTATAAGGAGGAAAATATATTTAAGCAATAACAATTTGAAAAGATATACGTATTAAAGGGCCAATAAAGCTGGGTGTGGTAGTGCACACCTTTAATCCCAGCACTAAGGAGGCAGAGGTAGGAGATCACTGTGAGTTCATGGCCAGCCTGAGAATACATAGTGAATTCCAGGTCAGCCTGGACCAGAGTGAGACAAAAAACAAACAACAACAACAACAAAACTATGAGATAAGTCATTGCTTCTTTAGCACCAGAATTAATAATAAAAAAGAACCAGTTTGAGGACTATTGTTCCAATTTGACAAAATTCATGGTATATGTACACTCTTTTATGTTGAACCATATTAGTATATACCCCTCAAATTCTAATCCATGTTGAAGAACAAAGCTATGTTGTTTTTCTTTCCATTTTACATAAATTTCAGGACAAGATTCACTTATTTATTTATGTATTTATGAAAGGATTTATTTCAGCTTAGAGTTTAGAGGGGAAATGTCACATAAGATTCCCTATTGAAGGAGTTATTCACAAATACTAAAATTATAAGTAACAATAAAACTATAAAGAAAAATAACAAAAAAAAACTCCTTAAGGAAAATTCACTCAGTGAGGGTGTTATGTTTTCATTTAGCCAAGAGTTTAAAGTAATTTAATTTGTGTATACAGGAATTTCATTTTTTATCCCGATGGGGAGAAGTGTGTTCATTTTACTAAAGGAACAGTGGTAAAATGACAATTTTCTTTACACGAATGGCCAATGTGCCAACTGATGGTGTTTTCAGAGTCTATTGTTTCCTTCTCATAGTACCTGTACTATAATATTCTTATCTGAGCGCCTGATAAGATCTTCAGGAACATGATGTGTGAATCTCTCTGCTTCACACATCACCATAAACAACAGATAGGATGCCACCTAGTGGTCCCAGGAAAATCAATTTGCTTGAAGCTAAGTAGATTCTAGGAAGGTGCATGGGAGATGACTGGAAATGGAAGGGTTTCAAGCTTAAGAATCGAAGCCAGTGCATTTGCTCTCAAAGTATGCATGTTCTCGACTTACTTGACTCTACATTCCACAGGGGGCATACTGTGTTAATTCCAGAATGAGTTGTCTGCTAACAAATCTTTTGAGTGCTGATAGATTATATTTTCAACTTTCAACATGAAAAAAAAAAAGTAGAGGAAAGTTTAATCTAATTTGAATTCATCAAGGAGATATTGCTTAACAGGTCCCTGGGGAGTTGATGTTTAAATCACAGAAAACTTCAAAGAAGTCCCTTACATTTCTACATTTTTTAATATAAATTCATAGCTACCACAGAACTAAATGTGATGCTTCACAACCTTTCACTGTAATATTTAAAAATAAACAAATATGTGCCTTGCCTTAGTCCTCAGGGAATTTAAGATGACAATGGATTTGAAATGCCAGAGTCTTTAGAATAGTAATTTAAATGGTGTGGGTTATTTAAATGATCACAATGTCTTCATAGAAGAGACTGTTTAATTTCCTACTTGCCATATTAAAATGCCAAGCTATATTATAATAGCTGTTAAGGGTGACCTAAAAGCTTGATTCTGCCTTCCATTAAAAAATAAAAAGAAAAATGGTTTAAGGTACCTACAGTACTCACTTTATTGCATTGTAAAGACAGAAGGCTCACATGATTTTTTAGTTCTAGCACATAATCACGTTATCAAATAGAAAAGATGTCTGGCTTTTTGCTATAATATTTATCAATGGGAAGTGAAATAAATAAAAATAGCTTTTAGGGCTAGGGAGATGGCTTAGTGGTTAAGACACTTGCTTGCAAAGCCAAAAGACCCAAGTTCTACTCCCCAGGTCCTACATAAGCCAAATGCACGAGGGGGCGCATGCATCTGGAGTTTATTTGCTGTGGCTGGAGGCCCCGGCATGTGCTCTCTCTCTCTCTCTCTCTCTCTCTCTCTCTCTACCTGCCTATTTCTGTATCTCTCTCTCAAATAAATAAAAATAAAATATTTAAAAATAGCTTTTAATGTTCAATTTCTTTAGGAAGACAATGAGAATGAGGTCAAGAACACATTTACAATTATGACTAGGAATAACAATATCACTGTAACATAGCAAGAAAGATCTAATTTTGCCATGCACTGTTGTAAATATGACAGCTTTTCAAACAGCTCGACTTTTTTTTTTTTTCATTTTTCGGTGTTTCAAGGTAGGGTCTCACTCTAGCCCAGGCTGACCTGGAATTCACTATGTAATCTCAGGGTGGCCTCGAACTCATGGTGAGCCTCCTACCTTTGCCTCCCGAATGCTGGGATTAAAGGCGTGCACCACCATGCCAGGCTCAAACAGCTCAACTTTTAATCTCTAAGTATTCCTTAAGGGAAGAGTGGCATGAAATGTTTGACTTCAAGTCGAATCACTATTCATTTGAGACAACTTCTCACTATGTTGTCGAGGCTGGTGTCCAGCTCACACGCTCAAGAAGCCTTCCTACTTCAGCCTTCCAAGTGGCTGAGATATGTGTGTGACACAATGCCTATCTTACTAATAATATTTTTAAATAAATTGTATTCTTTAAGATTATATACATATGCACATATGTTAGAGAATAATCTTTTATTCATTACGTCATGATACTAGAACTTCTTCTTGTTTTTGCAAAAGTGATTGATGGGGATTTGTTTGGATATCACCATGGGATCCTACACCATGTTGCATTAAACCAAGAACCCAGAAATGGTAAATCAAGACATACAAACATGTATTCATGGTCCCCTGTCTGATCCACTCATGATCAAGTGCTCTTCAATACCCAAGATTGTACACATTTCAGAAATGCAATGTACTGCCTGTTATGCAACATTCTCTCTGAGGGCTATAGGGCAGCATCCTATTTTTAAAAAATAACAGATGAAGGCCAGGCGTGGTGGCACACGCCTTTAATCCCAGCACTCGGGAGGCAGAGGTAGGAGGATCGCTGTGAGTTCAAGGCTACCCTGAGACTACATGGTTAATTCCAGGTCAGCCTGGGCCAGAGTGAGACCCTACCTCAAAAAAACATAAATAAATAAATAAAATAAAATAACAGATGAGTAATTCTTTGGAAAAACATTTAAATATTCACAGTAAGTGAAATAAAGGCTCTAAATAGCCGAATTCAGGTCAGATTTTGACAATAAATAAGTTGTAATAAATGTCAATGATTAAAAATGGTTCCAGTGCTTAAAACATTTTGGATTTCAATATTGTGCCTTTGGGAAATGGAAGAAGAAAATATTCTCATAGTGTGCACCACTACATTCACACAGTGTGTATAATGTGACTGGGTAACAGGTGTTTACTTCAGGTTGTTTAAACAATTAGTTATTTGCAAGGAGAGAGAGAAGAGAAAGAGAACACCAGAACTTCGTGGCCGCTTGCCACTGCAAATGAACCCTATACATATGCACCATTTTGTGCCTCTGGCTATGTATGGGTACTGGGGAATGAAACCCAGCCAATCAGACATTCCAAAGAAGCACCTGTAACCCCTGAGCAATCTCTCCAGCCCATCACTGCAGCCTTTAGAAAAGTTTGCAGAAGTGAAGCAAGTCTAGGATTGTAGCTGGAACGAGGAGTGGAAGATATGGAGTCAAGGAGATGGAGGTGATGAGAACAAACCAAATAAACACCTTGAACAATAGTTTCAAAGGTTCCTGGGAAAAGTGAAGGTGGTGAACATGTTATCCTGAACAATCAGAGTGTCTTCAGGAGAGCGTGGCAAGCCCTTTGAACTGTTTGGGTTTGAGCTCTCCTTCCTACAAATCGTAAGTGTCTCCTTCAAGTAAATTAAAGTAGAAAGATATAGACAAAAATAATGGTCTTTTAATAAACAGCTCATAGAAAAATAAAAGGATTCAGCCAGTTATGGTGCTGCACACTTGTAATCCAAGCATTCAAGAAGCAGAGGTAGGTGGGTGGAAGCCTTAACGTCAGTCTGGGCTGTCTCATGAGTTTCAGGTCAACCAGAGCATTACAGCTTGAGAAAGAAAGAAAGAGAGAGAGAGAGAGAGAGAGAAAGAGAGAGGGAGGGAGGAAGGGGGAGGGGAGGGGAGTGGAGAGGGAAGGAAGGAAGGAAGGAAGGAAGGAAGGAAGGAAGGAAGGAAGGAAGGAAGGAAGGAAGGAAGGAAGGAAAGAAAGAAAGAAGAATGGAGGGAGAAAGGAAGACGATAAAATACATTTTGCTCTGGGTATTTTGGGCACTATTTCATCTGTTTCCCCTGTGAAGCTAGGATAGATAATACACTGATAGGTAGGTAAAGATGAAGAAAGTTATTCTTATGCATTGTTTTGGGAAACATAATTTAATACAAACTTTATGATGATCTACTTGGTGAGAAAATTATATGATGATAAAGAAAAATCAAAGGACATTACTAATGGAAATGGTGATCTCTATCCGAAAGGCCAAGAAGCGAGCCTCTTCCCAATAGCCATTCCAGAAACCTTCACAAAGCACAGGACATTTGGTAGAGAAAGTCAAAAGTTCTTGCCTCTGATGAGCTATCCAAGATCCCATGGGGATAACATGCATCAATGCGGACATGAAAACTCAGGATCAAGCCTAGTGTAAAATATACGACCCAGTGAAGCCTGGGCAGATATCCTATGGATGCCAAATCCAACTACAGAGACACTTGCACGTCCAAGTCTACGGTTATTCCTCTTACAATAGCAAAGAGTTGAAAGCAGCCTATATGCCCAATGACAAATGAATGGACAATGAAAATGCAGTCCATATACTCAATAAAATTCTGGTCAGCACTATGGGAAAAGAGATTATGAAATATGGAAGAAATGGATGGCTAGAAACAATCATATTATTAAGTGAAGGTGCCTAAGCTCATAAAGACCAAAACCAGAGTCTCTTCGATATGTGGATCCTGCCTTATAGAATCTGGAAGTCTGCATTGAAGAGAAGCGGGGAGGGCATGGGGGAGGAAACGGGTATTTGGAAAGGGAAGGGGGATGAGAGGCAACTAAAACAAATAGTATTTAGACATGCCAGTATGGATGACATGTGAATCTTTGTATGTCAAATATATATATATATATATATATATATAGAGAGAGAGAGAGAGAGAGAGAGAATTTAGGTAGAAATGCAA
The DNA here is from genome assembly GCA_004027895.1 of Orientallactaga bullata. Taxonomy (NCBI): domain Eukaryota; kingdom Metazoa; phylum Chordata; class Mammalia; order Rodentia; family Dipodidae; genus Orientallactaga; species Orientallactaga bullata. The sequence goes on from PVKW010001584.1 coordinate 59,637, forward strand.
CCAACAGTGACTATAAAGATATGAGCAGGTGTGGTGGCACACGCCTTTAATCCCAGCACTCAGGAGGCAGAGGTAGGAGGATTGCCGTAAGTTTGTGGTCCACCTGAAACTACATATTGAATTCCAGGTCAGCCTGGGCTAGAGCAAGACCCTACCTCAAAAAACAAACTCATATATATATGATAGGTATATATACATACATATATATACATAAACTGGAAGAGGGGTAAGGGAACAATAAAAAGACCTGGGGTATTTAAAGAGAAAGGGAGTATAGTAGGGGAAAAGAGTAATTGGGAGAGACAGAGAGGGTTGGTGTTAAAATGGGAAACAAGAACCAACCAAAATAAACTCTATTTGAAAATGCTAGAATGAATAATACTGTACTCTCTCTACATTCTAACTAAGATATAACTTTTTAAATACACAGGTGCAATGATAGAGGGAAATGTCAAAATATAGCAAAAGAATGAGAGTGTGAAAAGAAGAACTGGAGACAGAATCAATATAGTCAATTATTTTAAGGTGTTAGTTTACTGCCCTAGGGAATAATGAAAGAGGGCAAGTAAAACCCCAAGATATAACTCAGGATGAGAACACTTGTGGAGCTTTCATACCTGCTACTAGAAAGGGGAGAGAAATATAAATGACGATGATAATGATAGATAGATAGATAGATAGATAGATAGATAGATAGATAGATAGATAGATACATACATACATACATACATACATACATACATACATACATACATAGTTAGATAGATGGATGGATGATAGATAGGTGATAGATAAATAGATAGGTGATAGATGATAGATATATAGATAGATAATAGATACATAGATAGATACATACATAGATAGATAGATACATTGATAGATACATAGATGATAGATGATGATGAAGATAGATAGATAGATAGATAGATAGATAGATAGATGATAGATAGATAGATGACAGATGGCAGAATTTTAGAGAAGACTGAGGGAGAGAGAGGAGGGAAGGAGAGAGAATGGATATGAGAGGATGAGAATGGTATTGATGACGAGGGAGGGATGGGATTTAGTTGTTGCATAGATGAGTGACACAATAGGTAGAGGATAAGGAAGCAGATGCCAGATGGAGGTCTGGGCATAAATGGGAGTAATAGAGGTGTGTCAAAGTTTCCTCTGGTGTTTGTGTTGTTGTTGGTGGTGGTGGTGGTGATGGTGGTGTCTGTGTTGTATTGTGGTATGGCATGTATCTATATAGTAAATGTACATGTCTATGTACAGATGCTGTGCCCCTGTGTACACACATGTGAGTGGAACATTTGGTGTTCTCTGGCCTCCACACGCATGTCCTTTTTGTTCACTCTTCTGCCTTATGTCCTTGAGGTAAGAATCTCTCACTAACTGAGCTGCATTGTACTTTAGGTCAGACTGGCTGACCATCCAGGTCCAGTGATTCTTTCGTTTCTACCCATTTCAAGACTGAAGTTACCAGCATGCATGGTTGTGCCGCCTTGCTTTGTATGTGAGTGCTGGGAATCCATCTCGGGTCCTGAGCCATATCCCCAGCTCCCTTGTCGATTCTTCATTGTCTCAATAAAACTTTTCCTTGAGGGCTGGAGAGATGGCTTAGCGGTTAAGGCGCCTGCCTGCTAAGCCTAAGAACCCGGTTCCAATCTCCAAGTCCCACGTTTAACCAAATGTAAAGTGACACAAGGGCGCAATGCCGCACTTGCCCACGAGGGAGCGCACACATCTGGATTTCGTTCACAGCAGCTGAGAGACTGTTGGCGCTCCCATTCTCTATCTGTCTCCCTCTCCCTCTCTGTCTCTCTCTATGTCTCTCTCTAAAAATAAATAAAAATAAATAAATAAAAATAAATAAATAAAAACCTGTTTCCTTGAAATAAATTTCATAAGGAAAGTGTGTGAACCCCATTGTGAAAGGTGGGCACTGAGATTTAGGGGAGCTGGGTGCTAATCTGGCATGGTTTGTATATCCATGTGGCCTCAGGTAGATGGCCAAGCACCCAGAGCATCAGATTTATTCCCAGCAACAAGACAAAGGAAACATGAATAATTCTCCCGGCTGACTCTGTTTCCGTGATGACACCCTGCTGACACTGTCCGAGTAAAAAATGATCAGTTACTTTTTTTTTTTTCCCAATAACTACAAAGCTTGAAAATGTCATTTTCTTTTATCAGGATATTCTATGTGCTAATGACATTATCAATCCATATACAAAAAGTTGCAAAGAAATAGAAATTCCTTCACACTTCTGGGAGACCCTAAAGTAGATTTTATTCAATGTAAATATGAAATGTTTATTCCTGGTGATTAAAATGTAATGAAGCTAATTTCTATAAACCTGCCATGTGGGAAAACAAATGCTCACATCCAATTCTAAATTATTATCTTATATGACATCATATTACAGTTAATTATACCAAAGGAAGTTTTATTGCGTACAGTGGCATATTAGAGGGTGGTGGATAGAGTTACAAATAAAGCTTTAGTTTGTTTGAGCACAGGTACTAATGATGGTCATATATTTAGAGGGAGGGGGCTGCATTTCCACACAGGTGATAGTGAGCTATGGGGCCTCACTGCATCTCAGTGGCAGAGTCTGATTAGTTATATTCCTCCTTTAAGCTTCTGGCTTCTCGTGGGAAATTTACATGAAATAGGACATAACTTCTTGTATCAACGTTTTATTAAGTTCATCTTAGAAAAGCACAAATAAAAATGTGTTTTTGTATTCTCACAAAGGCCCTGAAGGAAGAAGACCTAAGCGCATTGTTCCGAAAGGCGACACAATTCCCTAGACATCTGATATAGAAAGGTGGTCCTCCTTGAGTTCATTGCATGGCTTTCAATCAACCGCAATATCACAGAACCTGGGCCAAAATAGTATGCCCTTTGCATTTCAGAGCTGAAAGACCTGGCAGGAAATTAGGAAGCCTCATATATAGTTATGATATGATACCCTCGGAGCAGGAGTCCTGATTTTTATAAGGCTCACACAATATAAGCAATTTTCCATAGTACAATATAACTCAAATATCAATATTTAGAAAATGCAATTTGTTTTCACAAATGTGATATTAAATTCCAGACAACAAATCAGGAAAGTCTATGCATATTCATGGCTCTCAAACAAAGCATCTTTCAGTTTCAATTTAATAAGCATTAATATCTGCTTAAATGTAGGAACATAAACCATACAAATGTGTATGAATTTCAATATAGGAGGCAAAAAGGCCCTGTTTCATTGAGTTGTTATTGACAATATAAACAAAATGAACAAGACTGCAGTACATAATTCTTTCACCAAAATGTCAAAATGCAAATATATCTTTTTAATAAGTTAATATGAGAATCAGTTTATTACTTATAATAGAGCTGTGAAAACCCCACTAACCCTAATGTGCTATTAATGAGTAATACTGTAGATCATGCATTATCCAATCAAGAATTTTGCTCTCCATCTTTCTAGTGTCTTTAACGTGTTTTTTTTCTTTATTTGAGACAGTATAAAACCTGAATACCAAGATATCCAGTACCACTTCCTTATGAGTCAGAAAGAGATTACTGTTTCATAGAATTAGCACGTGTTCAATCTTGTTCCCTAAATAATTGTGGTAGCATCTGTTCAATATATATTATTTATTTGCACTCAACATGAACCTGTTTGTCTGAATCGATACAGAGATCACTTCTAAACTATCATTATGCATTCAAGATTGTGGATGGAAATATCCATTATATTCGAAATGATGTAAGGAGAAGAGTTGTGGAATGAATAAAAAATATTATTTCAGGCTTCATTTGAATCCAAGACAACTTGCTAATAACTTTATTAATTTATATGAAAAATAACTCATTTTACAAAGTCAAATAAGTCAGTCGACATTAACACAACTGTGGCAATACCATGAGTTTCTCTGTTAATTAAACAGGTGGGTAAAATACTAAAATTTTATATTCTAGAAATAATTTTTAAAACTAAACTCTAAGTTATTCTCAGGCCAAAGCTATTATGTGCCTCAATGCCCTCACCTTCTCTGTTGGTTGGGACGATTATAGCCCATAAAATCACCCCAAGAACCCCAGTGTGATGGTCCCACTGATCCACTCTGACTCTGGGACTGTTTAATCTGTAGAATGAGAATAATACCACATAGACTTATTTGGGGACTAAAAAGTACTTCCCAGCCATTCTTCACCCTTCCTGTGCTATGCAGGCAGAGGCAATTAATTCTACCTTTTCAAACATTCTCACACAAGGACAAGGGAGTCCTGAACATAGTATGTGTATGTGTGTGTATAGAAAATGTGATGTGATGTGATGTGTGGTGGTGATGGTGGTGGTGCTGGTGGTGGTGGTGGTGTGTGTATTTGTGTGTAGTATGCATGTGTGTGGGAAGATATTTGTACCACAGGTACACTCACATTGAGTCAAAAGAAGGACACAGGGTGATTTCCTCTGTTAATCTTCTATTTTGAGTCTCTCACGGAAATGGATCTACTGCTGTCACTCAACGTGACTGACTAGTGAGCCCCAGCAATTCTCCATTGGGCTTATTAGAGAGCATGTCCCTGTGGGTGCTGGGAATTTGAACTCAAGGCAAATCATGCCGTCTCAGTCCCTTATTCTTATGGGGAATGTGTTCATACATGTTGAACCATATCCCCAGCCCAACTTTCCCAATATATCTATTGCACAGAACATTCATCACTTGACTGTAATAGAGGTGAAATTAGGATAGAAAAAGAAAAAACATTGAATTAATCTGTAGAACATGTGTGCTGTGCATTTATGTTTACAATAAATTATGTGCTTAAATGTGTTGGTTTTTTTTTCACAGACTATTGGATTTTTCATAGACTATTGATTCAGCAAGGGTATGAAAATTTTAAAAGAGGAAATTGAAAGTTCAAAGAGTGAGTATTCTAAGACTGAGCCCGCTGGACTTCCTGTTCAATGGAGGGCATGTCTCTACATCAGTAGCAGACACAAAGAACATGGCAGTTTAATAAGGTCAGAGAATTGAGATTCTGATAAAATAGTTTGTAAATGCTCATTATTTCTTTTTGAAACATAGAATACCATTGTCCTCACTTCAAAATATGAAGAGGACTAAAACTTCAAGAAAAAAAATCATTGATCTAGTACTATATATCTGATATTTTAATACTCATGATGAAACTTTTACCATTCATGCCCATGGCCTCCTGAAAATTGACACTGTCTCAATGGCACTTTCAGAATTCTCAAAGTTGGCAGAACGTTCCATCACTTATGAAAGTGCTTGTTATTTTTTTGCTTTAGTAAAATGGACAGCCTTTTATGGACATCCTTTTATTTCTAGGGTCTCACACTATAGGCTTCTGGCAGGAATAAAGAGAGAAAATAGGATGATTCGTTCTTAGTTGTCCATTAAACATTAGTTAGAATCACAATGGAAACAAATCTCTGGTCATATCTGTGAAGGGTTTCTGCGAATAGATTCACTGAGGTGGCAGGACCCAGGCTCACAGTGGGTGACACCCTCTCATGTGCTGGGCCCTGAATTACATGAAAAGGAGAAAGCCAGGTGTGCAGTAATTATGCTCTGCCTTCTCCCTGCCAATGTGACAATGTGACTCTGGTTTCCTGCTCCTGCCATCTTGTCTCCACTGTAATGTAAACTACCCTTGGCACTGTAAGCCAAAACATACTCTTTCCTTCCCTGTTTCGGGTCAGGTATTTTGTCCCACTAATGAAAAAGTAACTAATACATTTGGGCATGGTCGCACACACCTTTAGTCTCAGCACTCAGGAGGGAGAGGTAGGAGAATTGCCATGAGTTCAAGGCCACCCTCAGACTACATAGTGAATTCCAGGTTAGTCTGGGATAGAGCAAGACCCTGCTTTGAAAGAAAAAATAAAGTAACTAACACAGACAGAGATAACGTCAACAATGTCTTGTGTGTCTTGGTCAAACATCAATACCTTGAAATTGTGAAGGGCTGAGATACAGGAACCAAAACAAAGGAGAAAATATTTCCAGAGATGGAAAAATAATTTGTGTGTGTGTGTGTGTGTGTGTGTGTGTGTGTGTGTGTGTGAAATAGTTAGGAAAACAGTATCAGTAACTATAACAAGAAAATCATCTTTAAAAAGGCCATTCATGAGTGAGTAAGGAACAATCTAATTTTACTCCACATCATGGTTAGTACATATAGCCACTCTACATTCCCAAACAGCAAGTGTTTCTTTATTAATTTATGAGCAGTGTGTGACCTGCCACTCCTCGGGAGAGCCTCGCTATGTTTGCACTCTCACAGACTACAGAGCTTTCCTCTCCTCACCTCATCAAGGCCCAAAGAGCCCCACGGTTACCTTGAACTGAAGCTCCTGTGTCACCAGGGTGTGGTGGGAGAGATGAGCAAAACATCCAGTGAAAACACAGGCTGCTGTATTGCCTTTCCTGAAAACCTTGCCTCCCAAGCACAAGGACCTGTGTTTGGTTCCCCAATATTCACCAAAAAATGACTGGCATGATTGCAAGGGGCTATAATGGCAACACTGGGGAGGCAGATTTATATAGAATCCTGGGATTGCCAACCAGCCAGCTTGGCCGAATCACTGGGCTCCAGAACCACGAGAAACCCTGTCTCAAAATGATGTGGACAGCATACCTGAGAAACAACCCAAGAATACCCTCTGTTCCACCCCCAAACTCGCACCCAAGTGTGAATCCACATACATTTGAACACACACACGCATACACACACACACACACAGACATCTGAATGAGCATACACACCATCTCACACACGTATGCATAAGACAATCTCAAACTGATGTTAACACACCATTCACAATTGGCTAATGTCTAATGCTAGAATGATGGTTTGGACCATTTTACACCACGGAATCCTTTCTTTGTGGGACTGAACATGACCTTGCTTCACATGGTCGCACACGGCAGTACATCCACTTGTATCTTTAACTATGAACTCATATAGTCTCCTTTGGCAGTAAATAATTGAAATATTTAATAAAAGAATCCTTAATTTGGGGAGGAGGACTCAGCATTCAGTAAGTGCTTGTTTGATTTTTGTAACTTATAATACACATTTGCCAGGTTAAGGCAATTCTTTGCAAACATAATAAGCATGCTAAACTGTTGACTTAGTGGAATAGGAAAGGATCATCAGAAGCTTATTTTCACAATGAGATTATTCATGCAGCTTATTTCTACTGAGTATTGACAAGCCTTTCAGGAGTATGAATCCTTAATGGAAAGCTGAAAATTGCCCTGAATTGCCTTCAGCTGTTTGAAATTCCTTTGTTTACAAATTGTTAAAAACAATGTCAAACTGGAGAGATGGTTTACTGGTTAAGTTGCTTGCCTGTGAAGCCTAAGAACTCGGGTTCGATTCCCCAGAACCCACAAATGCCAGATGCACAAAGTGGTGCTTGAGTCTGGAGTTTGATTACAGCAACTGGATGCCCTATTGGGCCCATTCGCGTTCCCTCTCTCTCTCTCCTTCTCTCTCTCCTTCTCTCTCTCCCTCCCTCTTCCTCTTTCCCTCTCTCTCAAGTAAACAACTACAAAATATAAAAAAATACATTCGCACAAAACAATGTCTACTGCAATACTCTTCTTTACAAATTTTATGTTCTTTAAACTTTTAATGGTAAATTTATGTAGCCAAAATCAATAAGTATTCAATGTTATATTAGCTAGCAAACATTTTAAATATAAAATGCAAATACTCCTTCCATATGCATCCAAATAGATCCAAATGGCTATTGTCATTTGTGCACAAATATAAATAATTTTTCGCTGGAAACGTAACATTATATAGAAACAAAAGAGAAATTGTAAAATGTGAATAGAAAACTAACATCATCATTCTTTTTTAAATTTTTTAAAAAATATTTTATTTATTTGAGAGAGAGAGAGAGAGAGAGAGAGAAAGAAAGAAAGAAAGAAAGAAAGAAAGAAAGAAAGAAAGAAAGAAAATGAATGAGCATACGAAGGCCTCCAGCCACTGAAATGAATTACAGACTCATGGGACACCTTTTGTATCTCTCTTACGTGGCTACTAGGGAATCAAACCTGGGTCCTTAGGCTTTGCAGGCAAGAGCCTTAACCGCTAAGCCATCTCTCCAGCACTCACCATAATTCTTTAACTAGGGGACTCAGTTGTAGGAAAATTTCAGTGAATGGTACTGGAAAGAGTTTGCGGTTCCTGAAATAAATGCCTTACACGTTTCAGTGTGTGGTAAGCATCCCCTGAATGTTCAGTGATGATGTTAATTCAGTTGTAAAACTATTGAGCTTACAACCAGATGTAATCTCACATGAGCAGCCAACAGTAAATCAATTAAGCATGTATAATCCAAATCTACCAGGAAATATGGGTTTATTCAATAGATAATGCACCTTAACATCACAGTTGTAGTTCATTAGCAAACCAAGAGCTTAAACATTATGTTTCTACATAGAAATCAAATGATTTGCAAAGTCCAGAAGTCAATTTTCATTCATGCTGCATCATTTTGACTAGCACGATTTATTGAGAAGCCTGGACAGTCCCATTTGTCTCAATCTTTAAATGTACATTAAGAGTATTTACCATTTTAGGACTGAAGTATACAAAAATATGGCAGGAATCCGGTCCTTGCTCACTTTAAGCTATTTAGAATGGGCAGAAATAGTTGATTTATGTGTTTGTGATGGTTGACTGTAACTCTCACCTTGATTTAAAACCAAGCTACGGTGAACACATCTCTGGGTATGTCTATGACGGCATTTCCAGAAAAGATTATCAGAAGGTGGAAGACCTGCCCTCAAGTCTGCTGGCATCTTCCAACCGTCCTCCTAGGTGACTAGTTTCCAGAGGACAAAGCAGGGTTGCCCCCCTCTCTTGTTATATCACTGAGCAATTGCTTCAATCACTGAAGCTGCTAAGGCTGTGATCATCGTCCACTGGCATCAGACTCTAGCTTTTGCAGCCTTCCAATGTGAACTGAAAACTACCTACTCTCCAGGCATCTTCCAGGTCTCCTGGACTGTATTAGGACTGCTGAAATATACAGCTTTATGGACTGAGCAGCTATAGGGTTCTCAACCTGTCTAGTGCAACATGTAGAAGGCCATTGTTGCATTACCTAATATATATATATATATATATATATATATATATATATATATATATATATATTTGAAAGAATAGAACACACACATAATGTATGTCTGTATGTATTATGTGGGTGTGTTCTATGCTTTTAAAGAACCCTTACAGTGTTCCTTAAGATAAGGAGTCCTGAAAGAAAATGAATTAAAAACAAAACCAAGAAAATAAATAAATAAAATACTTTACAGACTTCTGTCAGAGTTCTTGGTGACCCACCAAAGGTTAATGGTAAGACCCTACTGTCGAAGATAGCATACGTGTGTGAGACCAAACACAGAGAGACCTGGCCAGAATCTGGAAGAAGGTCAGTCCCCAGACAGTTAGCTAGTCTAGTACCAGAGGGTGCTACATGAGCAACTGGGGGGAAATGTCCGACATTGGTCCAAACAACTTGCAGTCTAAGATACTCAGCAGGAAACAACTTGACGTAATGCTCAAACAAGTGAAGTAGTGGTAAATAGCCATGGTGGGTAACCAACTGCTCTTGATTTGGCTAACAGATCCACTCAGTGGAATGCAACTCATTGCTGGAACTGGGAAATAAGTCAAAACCAGGTACAAAAATAAGCTCAGTCTCCAAGAGCAAGATACCACCAAATGTGGGCTAGAAGAGAGCCAACGCATACAAAATTCCCTCCAAAATATAGATGGTCATCCCTTCTACCTAGTACTGACTTTTCTCTCCGTTGGAGAATTTGCTTATCTTTTTTCAGGTGGACAACGAACCTGAAGGGACGATCAGCTAACCACACCTCACCAGGGCCCCAGCTGAAACCATAGAACAACTCAGGGGAAGGGCAAGAGTTCAGCGTTCATGGCGATCACGACACCAGAAAAAGGCTGAAGGAGATCAACACAGAGAACATCCAACTCCAGCTAAGCCAGATATCCAGAGACACAGAGGCTCCCAAAACCTCATCACTGAAGCAGAACTAAAATGACCCCAAAGTGGCTCAGGGAAACTCGCAGAAGATGGGGCGGAAAGATTGTTGGAGTCACGAGTTGGGGCATTATGCACAGAGACTGGGGCCTACACCCCAGAACTCTTGACTAACCTCACAATGCACGACCCACATTCCCCATTGATGAGGGTCCCTTTGAAAGTGGGAGGACAGGGAGGAGGCCAATGGAACCAATACTATGAATGTAAAATCAGAATAATATAAATTTTAAAAAATGAACTAGAGTCCATTAGAATTGTGAAGGCATGGGGATACCAAATGCACTTAGAACTGTTTTAAGACTTGGTTCATCATGAACAGTAACAATGAGCCTTAGTGAAAAGGCTACTAGTCACTTGCATAAAACATCAGTCTCTTAATCCTGTACATACACATCTCAGAGAAAGGGACACAGCCATGCTTGGATGACTGAGAATTGTTTAGAACAGGAATCTGAAACCATTTTAGAAACCCTCCAGAAACAGTCCTGGAGGGGGGATGACCTCTAAACAAGACTTGGGTACGGGAGTGAAATAACCATTGCAGAATAACCACTAAGTAAAGATGGTTTCTCTCCTGTCCTGAGCCTGCTTTCTTTCAGCTCTAGTTGAATGGAGCATGCCAAGACTTCTCAGTGACATTTGGTCCTGGGCTTGCTGAACCATTTACAAAAGCCAGATAAAGGACAAGCACAGAGGACCAAGTCCTCGAATAGCATCTCAGTAGACCTCTGATTTGACAAACATTTCTACAACCATCAAGCAAACAACAACCTGAAACCTGCCACCAGCCTTGCACAAAGCCCTCCCCATTGCTTCACACAGCTCAACTTCGACATAAATGTCAGACCCTCACAAGGAAGTCACCACTTTACTTAGTGTCTGGGCATCTCTCGGTTTAGGAATAGTTTGCACTTGTCATAGTGACACCACCAGTATCTGCTTCCTGTGATTCTGGATTCATTTGCCTTTTACATGGAAGATTGATCTCATAATATTCAATCTTATAGCTCACAAATGCAAAAATGGAGTTTGGGGAATAGAAATTGATGGAATTCCTTGTTAAATAATAAAAGAATAATATGAATGTTTTAATCCTAAATAGAGCAGAGCTAAGAATGAGCAGAATCGTGTGACTACTTGTTCCAAGTATTACTTGCTCCTAAAAATATAATTGACCTTATCCACCAAATGAAATTAACATTGCCAATTTGTTCATCTAATACTGCCACAAAGCCTTGCATCACTGTGCCCCCATCTCACACTATTCTACATTAAGCTCTGACCCATCTCAACATTCCCACTGCTTTTGAGATTTGAGTTTACAATATTTCCATGCATATTTGTAACCCAAACCTCTTCCATGACTCCTCTTCATGAGATACACCAAATTCCAGCATGAGCTCCCCTCAGTGGTAAATCTAACAGACCAACCAATGCCTCCTCCCCTGTGGTTCCCGTGAATTCTGGAAAGCTAATATTTGGAAATATGAACTGACCCTATACGACATTTTAAAATTCTGAATAAAATGTAAATTTGCATTAATATTATTATTATACTATTAATAATTATTTCTTCTACTTTCCCCATCATGCTACAAATTCTACAGACAGGTACCATACCTCATTTCTTCATTTATAGTGTCCTTATGACTCAGCATCTAAAATATACACAGATTAATATGAATTTTTAAGATAATATATGCATAATTCTTATAACATATACATGTATATATCCAAATGTGTATTTATGTACATAAATATATGTATGTGTGTGATGTAGCTTACAATGAGCACATTCTGTCTTAGTAAATATATTCATTCATGATCTGTAACAGAAACATATATTTTGCATGCTTTAGATATAAACATACATGTGTTGAAACTGATACATATATATACAATTTGGGACTAACACAAACATATAATTTTCAACTTGCATTTGCATTTTCCTGTGATTACATACCTATAGCAGAGATATTAAAATCATGTTCATTAAAAGTATCATTTGAGGGCTGGGGGCATGGCTCAGCAGTTAAAGGCAGTGGCTTACAAAGCCAGATGGCATGGGTTCAACTTCCCAGCACCCAGCTAAAGCCAGATGCTAAGAGTAAAATATTCATTTGGAGTTCATTTGCAGTGGCAGACAGTCCTTGCATAGGCTTGCATGCCTATACTCTCTCTCTCTCTCTCTCTCTCTCTCTCTCTCTCTCTCTCCCCCTCACTCTGTCTCTCTCAATATTTTTTTAAATAGCATTTGAAAAAGAGTGCTAAGCATATAAGCCATCATTTTACCCCCAAACCTATATAAAATTTTCACATCTTGCATGAGGTGATGACATTTCAAGGTCATAGTTTGTGTTTTTCCTTCAAATCATGAGATATTAGCCACTGATAGTAAAAAGAAATATAATAGAGAAGATGACTTACCAGACTTGTCAAGATAAAGCCTGGCACTGAGCACATTTATAGCTATCTTTCAAATACAAGCCTGCTTTCTTTTCCATATTTACCCTTTGCTTAAAGCCACAAACCGTCGTTTTTCTTTAAGACTTCCCTTGATAGTTCGCACTTTAGACCTGTAACAAGCCTGTGACTCAACATTCGAATGCCCAGCCTCAAGTTGGCATTTTATTGTTTTGCACCTGTAAGTTTCAAGCCAGTTAACTTTTGGCCCTGAAGAAATAAAATATTCAATTTAATGTATTTGTGAGAAAAAAAAATGCATGAAAGCCGCAAGAAATTCCTAGGAGAGTTCTAAATATTCCTGGAGCATATTTCCTCATCCCCAAGCTCTGAGCACGTAAGAAGATGTAGTATCCTGGTGGAGGCAAGATGCAACCCTTAGTCACATCTGTCAGCTAATGGAAGACCAAAATGCTACAGCTGCCAGGGCAAATATTAATCACTCAAAAGAGGGAAATTGTATTAATCTCTTGTGCATGCTATGTTTATATATGAGTGCTATTTATGTGCCATATGCTATGTTTTTTGCTAAAATCACTGTGCCCTTGATAAGCTATGGGGAAGTTTGTGACTAGAAACAAATCATACATTTACGTGAGTAAAGAGTCAGCATACATTAGGGACAGGGAAAGGCCATTTTATTGTGAGATGCAGAGAATCACAAATGTGACTGAACATCAACCTGTGGTTCTCCTTAAGCAAGACGGTAGAAAGGCCAAAGGAAATGCTCTGTTTTCTCAAATATCACTGTTTTAATTCTTCAACATTAGTGATATGAAGCCAGTTATGTTATAATGCACTGTTATTTTTTTAAGTATATCATTGGGGACAGAGTTTAATTGTGTGTGTGTGTGTGTGTGTGTGTGTGTGTGTGTGTGTGTGTGTAGGGGTTTCATTTTCATCCAGGTTGCCTTTGAACCTCAGCTTCTGGAGTGCTGGGATTAAAGGCATATACTTCCAAGCCAGGCTGGGTTTAAATAGCTTTAATGCTTCTCACAATACCTGAATTAAGTCATGCTCTGGCATTTTTCAGTTTAAAAAAAATATGATATCTAAAAATTGTACAAATGTTCCTCTGACTCCCATAGGAAGGGGTTCCCTTATCATGGAGTCTGATCTACCCTATAGAGGTGTTCCAGTAAGACCACAACCTGACTCAGCACTGTCCAGGGACAGGGTCATTTTCTTCTGCTTCTGAGCTGTGTATAGAAACAGCTCCCGAACTACCAGCATGCTGTGGGAGAGCAATGTAAGCTGTGGCTTTTCAGTCTGACACTCAGCAGTAAGACCTGTGCCTACCTATCATCTCTTTCTGTATACTCAGTGTGAAAGGATTAATTTTCTTTCATTTAAACAATGAAATGCAGGAGTTAGCGGGTGAAGGGAGCATTCACACATGCGTGCAGACTGTTCACAGGCACAGAGGCGTGGCAGTCAGAGGAGAACACTGGATGCCATCCCTCTATTGCTTCCCAAATAATTTCTTTGAGACAGAGAATCTTCCTGATAGCTTTCCCAAGTCCCAGTGATTCTCTGCTCTCTATTCCCCTCCCCTCAGGACTGTGGTTATAGATGTGCATGCAGTGCCTGGTTGTTTCATATGTGCTGGGAAATTGACCTCAGGCTGTCTCCCGCCCACTCAGGCCCTCAATATTACAGGTAAGTACTCTAACTTACCAAACCAGGAGAGAGAAAAAAATAAATAAAAGGATATTAAATGATTCTAGAGAAGTGGATAAAATATAAATATTCCAAATTTCTAATTAAGATGGGGATATATTAGTACATAAGGAATACTTTCAAGTGAAGAAATTTTCAATCTAGAAACAAATCTTATAATAAAACTCTACAGTTTTATAGACAGTAAATTTCATCCTTTACTGGTTTGGCCAGTGGATTGAAATTAATGTGTGGATTTTGAAGTTGGTGGATGGTAGCTCACATCAGTTTGGGTGGGTTTAGGTTGTATGGGACAGGGAATTGCAATACAGCTAACTATAAACAAAGAAAGGAATTGTATAAAAAAAGTTGCATTGTCATCAAATATTCCGAATTCTTTAATTCTCACAATGTGGTATTTTACCACAAGGTGACTGCTGAAATTCAAGCCATTGCACTTTATCCCACATAACTGGGTAAAGAAGAGTAGACTTTCTCTTTTGAGGAGATATCAGACAACATAATGCTCCTATTTCAATCTTTTCGGCTCTACCTTATTTGCATAGCCATGTGATAAGAGAATTGCAACTAGGTGAGGGTGGTTTTCCCTAGGGTAAGCATCATCCTAAATTTAGAAATTTAATAATAATGAGTACTATGAAGGGCTGGAGAGATGGCTTAGTGGTTAAGGTGCTTGCCTGCAAAGCCTATGCACCCAGGTTCAACTCCCCAGAATCCACGTAAGCCAGATGCACATGGTGGCACATGCTTCTGGAGTTCATTTGCAGTGGCTAGAGGTCCTGGCACACCCATTCTCTCTTTCATAAATAAATAAACATTTAAAACAAATAATAATATTAAAATGAGGAAACTAAAGCAAAAAGAGTGTATTATTGGCTTGCATTCAAAAGAAAACTTAGGAGTGTCCAAGCACACACAAAGCTAGAAATATAATGGCAAATAGAATAACAAAAAGGTGAATTGTGAAGGACAGAATATATATTTCATACCCTTTAAAACTTAGAAAAATAAAATAGACAGGAAATTAGTAAGGGCAATAGAGGCATTTGCCACCACAAGAAGAAAGAATATTTATTTAATTTTATTTATGTTAATTTTACGGTCATGTTGGTGCCTTCTATGGCCTCTTCCCTGTTCTCCCCCCTCCAAAGGGACCCTCCTCATTGGAGAATGTGGGTCATGCATTGTGGGGGTAGCCAACAGTTATGGGGAAAAGGCAATGTCTCCGTGCATAATGACCCAACTTGTGGCTCTAACACTCTTTCCACCCCCTCTTCAGTGAATTTCCCTGAGCCATGTTTAGCCTATCACACATCACCAGGGCCCCAGCTGAAACCACAGAGTAACAGGAGAAATGGGCAAGAGTGTAGCTTTCTCAGTGAACCTGACACCAGCAGAAGGCTGAAGGAGATAGATACAGAGAACACTCAACTCCTACTAAACCAAATATCCAGAGACACAGAGGCTCCCAAGACCCCATCACTGAAGTAGAAAGCATATTTTAATTGACATTGGAAAAATGTGGGTACAATAGTTCTTATAGCCTTACATTGAAAAATTTCACATGAGTTTTTATGCAACTATGGAAAACAACAATTGAATATTTAATTAATTTGGCCACATAAAAAGACTCATTAACTAGTCAGGATGTGATGATTATTAGATCAATTGATATGCCTTCAAAATCAGTGTCACTTAGTCCATATCAAATGGCACAGTATAATTAAAGAACATTGAAGTAATATTAATATTTTGGACATTAAAGACCATCACATTGACATGCATTTAAGCATGTTTTGAGCTCAAAAAATAGTTGTGGGTAACTCTAAAGTAATAGCAAGATGAAAGAAAATATACATACATAAACGTGAGCTTGGAAACCGTTGTTGTCCCTCAATAGAAATAACAAAGCTAGCTAGGCGTGGTGGCACACGCCTTTAATCCCAGCACTCGGGAGGCAGAGGTAGGAGGATCACCATGAGTTCGAGGCCACCCTGAGACTACATAGTGAATTCCAGGTCAGCCTGGACCAGAGTGAGACCCTACCTTGCAAAACCAAAAAAAAAAAAAAAAAAAAAGAAATGACAAAGCTATAAACTAAGGAAGAGGGTTAGGATGGTTGAGGCAGTGACACAAAGTCTCATATTCCTGAAAGAGGAAGAGGGACACAGGAGTACCAGGTTTAGAATGAAGAAAGTAGGAAAACCACTTATAGAAAGGTGCCTGGAGTCATTGGTCTCCTCGTGAGGGACTCTACAATGAGTCTACAGCTGCCTCCACTCCTGAGAAATAAATGTGGTGATGATGATAACATTAATAACAAAAATGATTGAAGCATCCCCTAATAATTAGAATCAAGTACCTGAAATTCAAGCTTTAAACACTTATCCCTGCAACATATCCCCTTCGAACCATTCTGGTTCACTCAGGCCAAGAGATTCTGTTTCTTTTTACAAATGGCAGTGAATACTGGGGGGACCCAAGACCCATCAAAATGACAAGAAGAGAAAGCCTCGGGCCTAGGACATAATAAGTCATCTAGAACACATCCACAAGACCCAAGAAGGATTTCAGAGAAAGTGGAAAATGAAATGTAGTGCTGCCTC
Source organism: Orientallactaga bullata (assembly GCA_004027895.1). NCBI lineage: Eukaryota > Metazoa > Chordata > Mammalia > Rodentia > Dipodidae > Orientallactaga > Orientallactaga bullata. The sequence continues at coordinate 76,516 of PVKW010001584.1, forward strand.
TCACTGCTAGCTTGAGATCCATCTCCAGGGAGATAGTGGTAGACACCGAGGAGACTCAAGACTCATGAAAGCAGAAAACCAGAGGCTGTTGAGAGCACAACACTAAAGGAGACTTATAACACACTGGACAGGCTCAAGGAACATTGCAGAAGAGGAGGTGGAAAGAATACTAGAGCCACAGAATGGGAAGGAATATCCTGAGGCCTTGCCTCCTGACAATAACAGACTGGTGCATTCCTGACCCCACACTGATCAGCAATAACCTCACTCAAGAAGGTCCTCAGTGGAATGGGGAGAGGGCACAAAATAACCTGATTGGAATAAAACAAATTTGTAGTATGTTCATATATTAAACTTCCCAATAAAATTATTAAAATAATAAACCACTGAAGAATGCAATTAGGCACTATCACCTCGTAAACATTAAACAAAATACTGGTCTTCCTTGGGTGTGCTTGTACTCAATGCAGATATCCTGGAGCCCACAATTGAAATTCATCACAGAGAACTCACTGCAAAGCTGTTATCAAAGATCAAAGAGCTGACTTAATAAGATATCAGCAGCAGGTAATTGTAAAGGTATGTAAAAACCAGGAGGAGAGGTAGAGAATTATCACTGTGAAACAGTGCTGTGGATAAAATGTTAAAGGTCTGAAACTGCAAAACTAGTCAATCTACAAATCAGTGTCTAGAATGACCACAGACATTGGACAAAAAAATTAAAATGCTCATAAAATGTTTACATGTGTGACTGCATTATATATACACTCATATATGATGTGTCTATTGAATTAAAAAAGGTTACACATGAGTTAATCAGCATTGAAATAAATTAATATTGAACGGTGCATAGACATGTAAAAATTGTATAACTAGAGCCGGGCGTGGTGGCGCACGCCTTTAATCCCAGCACTCGGGAGGCAGAGGTAGGAGGATCGCCATGAGTTCGAGGCCACCCTGAGACTACATTGTGAATTCCAGGTCAGCCTGAGCTAAGGATGAGACCCTACCTTGAAAAACCAAAAAAAAAAAAAAAAATTGTATAACTAGAATACATAAAAATAAAGATGTGTGTATAGAAATTAAAATTGTAATATCATTAATATATACATATGTAACTTTTATATATTAATAATTATGTTAAATTAAATACATTTCCTATCCAAATTTGGAAGGGAATATTAAAAACAAAAGTGATTGATCAGAAATCAAAATTGTACAAATTAAAGTCATAAAAATAAATACTTCACTAGTTAAAATATATTAATGCAGTAGGCTGGGTTTAAATAAAATTCAAAAACATATGTGCTTTTTCTAAAACTCTCAAAACATAAAATATAATATAACCTATGAGGTGAGTGCAACAATGGAAAACATATAAGAAGCTATTACAAACCAGCTGTGTTTACATGCCTAAGAACTGCAAAAGATTGGTACAGTCAACATTCCATCATGGGTGGTGGAAGGGCTTATGAAACTTTACCCTTTCTGAGATGCTATTGATAGTTAATGGTGGCTGACAGAGGTGGGACCATTTTTTTCACTGGTGTAGCCACTGGTAAATTTCCCATGCTCCAGTTAATAATTCACCCATCCATGCTCATGCAAGCAACTCCAATTAAATTCAGTGGGTCACAAAACAAAACAAAACAAAATAAAACAAAACAAAAGAACAATATAAACATAAGAAGGGCATTACCTGGGAAGAGTAGTCTTAAGGGGAAGGGATAAGAGAAGGCAATGGAGGGTGAATATGATGAAAATAATAATTATATTATGTACGTTTGGAATTGCTAAAAAATGATTAATAAAAAATTAAAATAAATATCTTTTTAAAGCTGAACACTCAGGGCCAGGTGGACTGTGTCAATTCCAAGTTCACAACAAACATGCAAACTTTAGGTTTCTTCCCATCATGAAAACGATAACATGCATTTACTCATTCAACCCAAACACACAGGTCTTAGTAAACACTATGTACCTTCAATAGAGTTGTATCAAGCCTATGACAGCACCCTGCTGTTCTCAGGCTCAGTAAACACTATGGACTTCCACAAGGACCACCAGAACTGCCTATAGGGGCATTTCTTTGAAGGTGCAGGCTGTATGTTGCAAGGAGGTGGATGAGCAAGGCAGGATGGCAGTCTTTAGGTCTAATGTGAGCTACGGCATGTTGACGATATGACCAGATATGGAGTGGTCACCTGTTTGGGAAAAGTCTTTTAGAGATCTGTGTCTATGTTTCAAAATGGTCCAGTCAACCTTATTTTTTTAAATATCTTTTTTTTTTAAGTATAAACTTTGTATGGACACATCTTATGTTGGAACCATTATTTCCCTCCTCCTTGCCCCCACTCCACTGAGGGCCCTCCTTAGTGGGGTTGCTGGTATTCACCATGTAGTCATAGGTTATGAGTTGTGAGAGCAGCATTCACTCATTTTGGTGAGGGCTATGTCTCTGTATATTCCTTCCCACTCTGTGGCTCTTACATTATTTCTTCCCCTTCTTATGCAAACTTCCCTGAGCCTTGGTGGGTGTGCTTTAATTCTACTTTAGTGATTAGTGTGGATGTTTGTATAAATAAGATCTGGTAAATAGAAGGCTGGAGAGACAGCTCAGCGGTTAAGAGCCTTCAGAGCTTAACAAACAGACGTCCAAAGTGGTGCATGCATCTGGAGTCCATTTGCCGCAGCTAGAAGTTCTGATCAGCCCCTTCTCTGTGTGTCTCACTTCTCTCTCTCTCTCTCTCTCTGTCTCTCTCTTCTTGAAAATAAGTTAATTAAAAATCTTTAAAAAGATACAGTAAATGTATGCAGAGGTGTATTCATGTTACAGAACAGCTACTTGAAAAACACTACCACAAAATACCAGTGTAAAACAACAGCAATGTTTCATCTCATGTTGTCCAGCTTAAAATCCCAAATCAGTGTGTTGACAGAACCAGAGCTCCAGACACTCCTGAGGTGACGCTGCACCAAACCTGTCTCATTCCACCATGCTTAATTTTCCGTGGTTTGTAGACATATCTCTTCCATTTCTTCATATCTGCATCTGTGATAACATGGGTCTCTCCTCCTTTTCTGCCTCCTTCTTTTACTTCTCCACTTCTCACAGAGATATTAGGAAGTAAGTGACATCCCCGGTAGAGTTTCACCTATTTTTTTTTCATTTTTTATTATAAATAATACTTGGTATGGGTACATCGTGTGTTGGTACCATCATTTGCCTCCTCCCTGCCCTCATTCTGCCAAAAGCCGTCAGTGCGGCTGCTGGCATTCCCCCTGGAGTTGTAAGGAACCATATTTGCCCTTTTGGGGCTGAATTGTGTGTCTCAAAATATACTGAATATACACAAGTAAGGTATAATTTAAAATTTGGGTATACCATCCCAACCCTTGGCATTTCCCAAATTTTAAATTATATCTCTTTTTTATTTAAATAAGATCATATTCACAGGTACTAGCAAGTAGGATTTCAGTGTATTTTGAGGTATACAATTCATCCCCAAAAGGGCAAATATATCTTCCTACTCCTCTGAAACATTCAGGTTTCAAAGCATTTTAAAAAAATCAGTTTATAGGTCTAATATTCTAAGAAGCCAAAATGCACACAATCAGCAGTGAGGGGCCTGAAAAATCACAATCACAATGAGCACCTCAAAAGATATTATCTGTCATTCCTCAGTATTATATGAGAAAAATATGCCTCTCACAAATATTGCTTCCTCAGGAAAATATATTGAAATTGTACCATAAAAACAAAGAGGAATCCATATGAGATATTATTGCAGGAAATTCAGAACCTTCCTCCCACATAAACTTTTGAGAAAACAATTGAGTTTCTTTTTTTTTTTTTTTCAAGTATAAATCCTGTGAAGTTTGGATGAAATAATTTTTGAGAATGTTTTGTAGGTCCTGGAAAGGTAGTATACCACTCCTAGAAAGAGCACTGTGGGCAGATTCAGGTTTATATAAAAACCTTTTCATGACTGCATGCAAAGTAGTGATGTAAGAGACTTAACTCTCATATTATGATTGGAATGAAAATGAGTAACAAAATCTACACCCTCGCTTTCAGTGGCAGATAAAAAGTCTACTTTCTGTGTGCCCAATGTGCCTTGGTTAATCCAGTATCAAAAAGCAAAAAGAGGGGTTAGAGAGATGGCTTAGTGGTTAAGGGGCTTGTCTGTGATGCCTAAGGACCCAAGTTCTTCAATTCCCCAGTGCTCACATAAGCCAGATGCATAAGGTAGCACGTGTGTCTGGAGTTCATTTGCAGTGGCTGGAGGCCTTGGCATGTCCATTCTCTCTATCCATCATCTATCTCCTTTCTATCTATCTATCTATCTATCTATCTATCTATCTATCTATCTATCTATCATATATCATCTATCTATCTATCAACTATCATCTCTCTCTCTATCATCTATCTCCTCACAAATAAAGGAACAAAGAAAATAAAAAAGAAAAAAAGGAAAAGAAAAAAGAGCTGAGTGGCAGGTTTCTGTCACGCATACTCAATCCAGTCACATCGCTGTAAAGGAAACAGGGCTTATCCCATCCTGCTAATTCAAGCCTAACTCCTATAGTTCCGGGTTGATTATTGCATTTCCAAGTGTATAGCCCCTTTGTACAGGGACAGTCAAAGCTGAGAATGTAAAGTTTCCATTACTAGAGGAAGAAAAATCACTTAATTTTGATCATTGCAAAATAATTTCAGGTGCTATGCATTCAAACTTGAGGCTGTTCCAAGAACACGCAGAGGAATGTGTCCTCCAGCATTATTTCCATAAGTTCTCCACGTATGTAGAGGGAACTACTACCCAGTATGCATGTCCTTTCCTTGTCAGTTACTGCCTCTACAGATGAGGACGAAATTACACAGCTATTGATCACTGGGCAAAACCACTTGGACAAAATCACTTTACATCCGCCTGCCCATTTGATGTTGCTACACAATTCCTAACACTGACACAGGATGAAAAGCTGACCTAATATATTAAAGCTGTAAAGAAAATATGTCGTACTCATACTTCGTTTCTCCTTTCAATAAGTTGGAAGAAACACAGTCAACTGTTTGGTGATTACCTAAAATGAAGGAATGTGTTAATGACGAATTTTTATGAAGACAAGTCCTGAGACCTGGGGAACCAGCCCAGTGGTTACAAGTTCTTGCTCCTCAAGCCTGCTGAGCAGAGTTGGGATCTACAGCAATGGGAGACAGAATCAGTAGAAACCTGAACCTTGCAGGGTAGCTTGACTGGCCTCCCCGCAGCAAACAAACAAACAAACAAAACACCTTTTTTTCTTTTAAACATTTTTAAAGTTATTTCATTTATTTATTTCAGAGATAGAGAGAGAGAGGCATATATATATAGAGAGAGAGAATGGGTACACCAGGGCCATTGGCTGCTTCAAAAACATTCCAGATGCATATGCCACCTTGTACATAAGGCTTACATACATGGGTCCTGAGGGATCAAACCTGGATCCTTTGGCTTAGAAGGCAAATGCCTTAACCACTAAAAACACTTGATTTTTTCAAACAAGGTGAAAACACCAATACCCCAAGGTTGTCTTCTGATCATCACCTGCATGCTAAGGCACACGCATGCCATAAGGACATACGCACGCACGGGTACGTATGCACACATACACACACACACACATACACACAACCATACACATACATACACACAGGGGGAGACAATGCTTATGTACCAACCATTCTCAGCTAAGCAATGCATACTTATAAACGTATGTAATCACCAGTACAGCTCTACGAAGGAGACCCATTACTACACATCTTACAGCAGTTACCAATGAAGCAATCTGGTCCAGAGCCTGTGGTTTCAAATTTCATACTGCAATACTTCCCTTGTGCATATAAATACACACATGGCAAGCA